>JAVCKZ010069393.1:0-45003 GCA_034780755.1 Lepetodrilus elevatus
CTCTCTCTCTCTCTCTCTCTCTCTCTCTCTCTCTCTCTCTCTCTCTCTCTCTCTCTCTCTCTCTCTCTCTCATTGATTCAGATCTTGTCGTCGTGAAGATGTTGGTCTCGTCAGATTCATGACTTGACAATTCTGTGCGTACACAAATAACTGATAATGGGTCATAGTGTAGATCATTTATTCGTAAATGTCGTGTAAACTGACAAAATATTACTTGCTAATATTTTGATTTTCACAACATCTATTCATCACAACCATGTATGACAAGCATCACAACGTACATCATATTCCGACTCCCTGTCGGAGATCAATCGAGCCTCAACTCCGAATTCCCATTCGGTTATCACATATTATTATAAAATGTAAAACGGCTAAGTATATACGTCACCGAACATGCAACTTGGGATGTTTTCCTTGTATTGGGCATGCGACAGAATTCAAAGGCCACTTCAATGCGACATCACTGTTTATCAGACTACGTTATAGTGTTTCTTGCATAACCCAATGTTGCTGAAATACCTCATAGACACCATCAGGTTCGTATGGAGTAGTGCCAAATGTCTTAATATCTTGTAATGCTAATTACAAAGGAGACTGCATCAATACAAATGCCATTAATATTAACTTTGGGAATTCATAATTATGTAAAATAACGTCAAACATTCATAGTCGTTTTGCATAATGTAAAATAAAATACAAAGATAAATACATTCAATAATACAATAGCGTCATATGTGTCACTCAGAAGATACTGACACAGGTGGAATATGTAATTGCACGTAACAGTCGAATGTACCCTTATTTCTTCCAGAAATTGTATGCGCGAAAATGAATAAATATACATACAAGTTGAAAGAAATTTAGACTGTTAAAAGACGCATGATTAATAAAGATACTGAGTTCATAATATCCCACTGTCCATTGCTTGCCAGTGTAACTCCAACAATAAGGGAAACATATATTTTGCGAATACTTAAATAAAATTGAAACACATTATGACGACAAGACCAAATCTTTGCCAAGAACAAAAATATGCACCGCCTCCAAAAATGAACGTTTTCATTAAAAATAATAACTTTGTTTGAAGGCGCACATACACACTCGTATTGTTAGATGGTAAGACAATTTACATTTGAACGAAACCACAATGAGACGAAGATTCAATAATATGCATAAATACGCCGTATGCACAAAACAGATATGCTCTTCACAAAATGTTACCAATCAAAGACAATGGCCTCACCTCGGGACCACTTTGCTCCAGGATATACCCAGTGAGCCAGTCCCGAAGGTTAGCCGAGTGCATTCAAACACGGACTTGTATGATATAACGGTAAGACACAAATGAACAAACAATATAAGTACAACGATCATTGGATAACAAATAGGAGTCCAATTTATCCTAACACATTTTCCTTCCAAGATACTGCATATAGGTTAATGTTTGATAATCGAAATATGCACACGATAACCGGACATAACTCACAAGACAAGACGTAGAATGGGATTGAATGTAACAAAAACAAGGTCTTCACATACAGTAATTGTTAAATTATGATACGTTCGTTCCAGTCAAATGTCAATTTATAGTATAAAAGAACGATCAGTATGTATAGTCTTTAGTGAAATATAGTGAAATATCCGTACACAGTCCTTAGTGTAATAGCGATGAGAGTCGGACATCAATGATTTTCAGTCTTCTACACAAGGACTCTTAATTGCAGACACGCGCAGCACAGTTTTCCCTGAACACCAAGATCGTTTCTATCGAATATCACTTTCGAGACGTACCAACGTCACAATTATCGCAGTCCAACTTCAATGAATATATAGATGGTGTTCCCCGTGTTAAACTCAGTTATATTGCCATAAACGTAACCGCCCCTTGGTGTACCACCGTAGGCTTTACTACGGCCATAGCCCCCGGGGAGGTGTGTCTGCCGTACCCTGGAGTAGTAGGTTTGGTGTAGCGGTCAAACACGGAGCTACTCTTGGCCGTTTGTCTCAGCTGGTCGCTGTAGTTGCCGTCGTTGCGCTCTGAGCGGTACTGCGGAGTGTGGGCTGGTTTTGGTGGGGGGATGGAACCTGGAGTACTCTGGTATGAGTATTGTGACGACGGAGTATGTTGGTGAGCGTAGATGGAGTTGTGATGTGAGTGGCTTGGAGTGATGTGAGCCTGATTGGGGGTGGCGTGAGTCTGATTTGGAGTGGCGTGAGTCTGATTTGGAGTGACATGAGCCTGATTTGGAGTGACATGAGCCTGATGAGCCTGCTGACTTGGGATGACATGAGCCTGGTTGGGAGTGACGTGGGCCTGAGTGGGGGCGACGTGAGCCTGCTTCGGCGACGAATGGTCGTGATATCTGCTCCTGTCTGGCCTAGACGGAGTTTGGGGGTCTTCACTGTGAGGTATGTTCCTTCTTCTTGTGACGGGAGTCGACATTGAGACGGGTTTCTCCACTGGACGACCCAGCGAATCTATCGACCATGGAACATCCTGTTGTGCGGGTAGGTCGTCCTTCTTCTCAAACCTCTCAATCAGAGACGTGATCGACGGAGCATTGGCAGGTCCTTGAGCTTCCCTTGGATCTCGGGAGGACGGCTTGTGTTGAACTGGACGTCTATCTGACGCCGGGTGGACTGGGTAGTCGTCCCTGTGCTGCATGTGCTCTTGCGTGTGTCTCTCCTGGAGGTTCCCCGCGCTGACGCTCCTCCTTGTGTCTTTGTGAGACCTGCTAGGACGAGGAGGATCCGGAGTCATCTGCGTGCCGGGCATAGACCCGTACGTCGGGGAGACGTACAGCTCGCTCTTCTTCATCAGCACCTGGCGGTAGTCGTCCGACGTTGACGACTCTTGATGCAAATGGAACGGAACTGCCTCGGCCTGACCTCGGATTCCCTGTCCGTCGAATCTGGGGTCCAGTTTGGTCTGATTCTCGTAGTTGGGAATCAGCTTGGCTTTGTACACTGGCACCGCCGTAGCTTTAACCCACTTGGAGTCCACGTTGTTGACCTGCCCCATAGCGACGTCAGCTGCGTCACCGTTCATGACGGGATTGTGGGCTGCTACGTCCTCCTGGCTTCTACCGTAGGCGTCGGAGATGCTCATGTTGCTGCCCAGTAATATCGGAGCTCTGTTTCTCGGGTTGTAAGGAGTAGCACTTTGAGGAGCCACCTTGTTAGTGTTTTTGTTATTGTTCTCGTCATTATTGACACCTTGTTTGATTTGATCTGGCTGGGCATGCCTTGTTCCAGAGCCGTGTCTGTCTCGGTGAGCTCGACTCATTTCGTACTTGGAAGGAGACAGGTCTCTGCTACGAGTGCTACTGAGTGTAGACGGGACGGATGACGAGACTGCATGCTGGCTTGAGCTCCGGGGAACCGGGGAGTCAAAGTTGTAGTTTTGATAATCTCTGTTCAGTTTATCCTGGAATGTTTGGACGGGATCTGGAACGGGTGGTTTGGTCCCAGGATGTCTGCTCTGCTCAGCATCCCTTCTCTCTCCATCGTATCTCATCGCGTCCTCCTTCCGAGACTGTCTGTCCCTCTGCTTCCTTTCGCTGGTTTCCTGATCGTACTGCGCCCATCTGTCTCGTGACGACTCCCGTTCTCTCCTCTTGGGAATGTCCGCCTGGTTCTCGGGAGTTTTCTTAGCACTATTCCCATTTGTTAACTTCTGTACCACGGTATTCCGAAGTTTTCCGAAAGGATTTCCCGAAGCACCAGTCGTCTTTGAACCGTTCGACTGCGCAGAGTTCTGAGAGGGACTCTGCAATTGTTCGTCATCAACTCTCTGGTCTCGCTTCAACCAAGATTTCAGAGAAAACGCCCCAGCCTTCTTAGGATCCTGACACTGCTGGGCAGGCTTTGCTGGAACAGGAGGCGCACTGTTAACATGGTTCATCCTGGCTTTGTTCAGAGACTCATACACCTGATCACCGTTCTCGTAGTTTGCCGTATAGCGAGGCTGATTCTCGTAATTTGCCGTAGTTCGCTCTGAAGCCACAGGATTCTGCGTTTGTTCCACGGTTTCTGGACTTGGCTTGGTGATGGCGAGAGGTTTGTGGACGTTGGGTGGAGTTGAGGTCATGGGTTTGGGTGACGGCGACTGACTCCTCTGCTGATTCTGAGTGTACCGTGCGACCTCCTTGTTGTCGTCTACTTCTCTGGGGGCAGGCGCGGGTTTGTCGGCATTCAGGTCCAGGGTGTACTTGCCGACAGACTCTATCCAGTTGTTGATGTGCTTCAGATGCTGGGCTCGGTTCACCTTCAGGTCCTTGTCGTCGTTCAGCACTGACAGGTGTTTGAGCATCTTGGACTTGATACTGTTGAAGCCCTGGCCACCGGATGAAGAGGACTGAAAAACAATAAATAAATAATTACTCTGATATAATAATCAAGGAATAGTATATTGCAAATATTCTAGTGTTATTCCCTGTTTTCCGAATCTTAGTTGGTTCATATCCAGATGCATTAAATAATGTGTTCCTTTTTTTATTATTATATTTTTAGAGATGCTTAAAATAAAAAATAAAAATGATTTCACTATATCACGGCTTATGTTTAGAGCAGGAGGAAACCTACATCATCCATAGTACTGAATGTTGCAGCAAACATACGAGATGTTGGTACTGACAGACCAAGGTTGATAATTGCATGATCGCGTCAGAAATGTAACTGAAACTGCTCAAGTGCTACTCCCTGCTTTCCGATCTATTTCAATCTATGTTTCAATCTAAGTACAATAAATAACTTATTATTAAACATATACTCGTCTGGTTGAGACTTACCATTTGGCTCTTGGATCTGAAGTCCAGTTCAAACTTGTTTCTGGCCAGATTCCTGTGAGCAAGCTTCCAGTAATATTTGCAGTCATGTAGAAACGTTGCCCAAATACCAAAGAACTCCTGAGGTGTACACTGAAACAAGTCACAATCGGATTCACTACAGTAAAACATAAAATTATATTAAAAACGTACGGTAAGTATTATTAGTAAACTGCAATACTTCTAGAATTTACTATACCTTCAAATTATGTTCACAAATCACAAACAAATACATGCTTTTTAGCATTATGATTAAGCTGTAATCATTCTTCAACGTGCCAAAACTTCAAATAACTTATCACAAGTCGCAAACAAATGTGTGAAATGTTTTAACGTGGGTTGGAGATTGTGTGTTTCTCATTTGGCTCACCTTCCTATTGTCGTACAGGAAATATGCTGTAGTTTTTATGAACCTGTTCTTGCAGTCCTCAAGGACCCTTTCTTGTTCAAACACAACCTCCAGGGCTGCAACAGAAGAAGGTTTCTCCTCAATGTATGATCACAATTTCAACTACCATGTATTATATTTCCGCCGTGTGGCTCCATAAAAGTATACTACCCAATATTTTAATTATTGTATTTCTTAAAAATCTCGAAAGATTATAACATTTGTCTTATTTACTAGTCATTTTAATTGTGGTTTAGATCCGCTTTCAGAATTCCTTCACCTTCACTTGTATCATGGGTTGAAAGTTTAGGGCAGGATGAAACCGCAACACACAAAGCGCTCAATGTTGCAGTAAACCTATGGTAATTAAGATGATAGTTCTGATAAAAAGTTGTGTAAAGTCCGGGACCATAAAACCTACCACAAGATGCGAAGTTGTCGCTGTTGATACGTAGAGTCTGTGTGAGGTTGCTGTTCTCCCGCCTGGACAGAGATTCTATCCTCTCTCTGATGTTGATCACATCTGTCCTCAGTTCGGCGAGAACCCGATGCATATCATCAAAGGACACCTACAACAGGCCATACAAGACACATTAGTGTGGTTTAAAGAGTGATTCTAACATGGCTGTATGAATAACCTACAACGATTGGTAAATATGCGCAATGACTTTTTCAAAGTTTTGTGTGATGGTGAGAGGTGTCTACATGTTGTATAACTTCTTTAGACGTACATGTATATTCAATTTACGATTCTGAAAGTTTAAATGGTTAAAATTAATCCATCTATTTCTTGTTTTAAATTGTATACAATCCCTGCCTGATTCTCAAAGTGTATTGTTGTAACTAGATATTAATTACAATTCTAAAAGTAATTTTAAATGTATAATGCCTTTTCATCTATTCCTAGCTTAGAATTGCGTAAAATTCATACCTGAGCAGCATGCCTCATATTTGAGGGTTCTGGCAACCGGAAGCGAGTAGGACATCCTAGGTCAAGGTCGTTCTCATATTGCTGAACGTACGTCTTCAAGAGACACTCCAGAAGGTTACCCCTCTTCGTCTGATAAGATACAATCGTACAAATATTATTATTAAATGTATTTCAAAATCAAAAAAACTATTAACATGAGTTTTACTTTCATGTCTACCAATACTCAGTACGGTATATATTCTGCAACATAAATTATTGTTAAAAAAAATATTAATAATACTATTGAGATTAATAACGAGTTGAATGTAATATACAAAATATGTTCTTCAACATACATACATTATTGTTTTGAGAAGAAAAATAAGAGATTAGTAATGATATATGGGAGAACTAATGACTTTGGGAATGTAAGGTTAATTAAAGTACACCAAATTGCACTACGCATAAAATATCCCTTGTTTTCTATGTACATCGTTTAGGACACAACGTATATTATTAAATATGATATATGTTGGTACTAAATAACATGCTCCAGATTCAGGCTTGATGTGTGGTACCTTATCAGAGAAGTCCTTCATCTTGGTGAGTATGTCCAGCGTGAAGCCGTCTGCCTGGCCTCGTTCTGAACTTCCGCCATTGAGGTAGTTCCCGATACACAGGACCGTCTCCAGAAGGTTCTTCAGAGACACACTGTGGAGGAGGAATAATACAGGGTTAGGGCTAGAGATAATAAACACCTCATATGATATATGTATATGTCTGTATTTTATGTATTTAGTCAATTGGATGAGTTAAAAGTTCGTGCACGATAATGGTTAGAGTAAATGAACACAACATATCTGTAAATACAAGCTCCATTAACAATTATTTCAGTTCTGAGTAAAATCAAATCGAATATTGGAAAATGTGTGGAATAATTATGTCGGGTAAATAAAATAATACATATCTATATTCGAAGAGTATCTTTAAGAAAAATACGATATTATTTTCAAAATAATGTTTGTCAATTAAATAAAGTACCTGTTCACTATCTCATCACATGCAGTATTCAGTTCCCGCAATTGTTGATCTGCAAACGCAATTACAAACATAATAGTATTACAAGCATATGGTATTTTTATGAAGGTAGATCATGAAACACAATGATTGTAAAGCATACAAGAAACAAATACGGAGAAAAAACATTATATCAACTTTATACCATGTGCATTTTACTCTCAAACACATGAAACAACAGCCATATTATTTGTACAACATTAAAACGTATTATTGACATTTTATTCCTATGCTGCATCATACAGACACACTTACCGATCTCAAACAGGTTGATCTGTAGCCTGTGTTTGAACCGGAGGAATTCAATCCTTTCCCGGAAGTGATCAATCTTTGACAGCTCAAACACCAAGTACTCGGGCAAGTCCAGGTTACCTGTGTTTAAGAAGACAGATGTCATATTATGAAGACAGCTGTTAGCATGTATAACTCCCTACCCCAATTTCTAAACATAATATCACAAATTGCATCCCCTCCTAAATCGACAACTAACTTTAGGAGGTGATAAACTGGGTAATAAAGTTAGGAGCTCCTACATTTAGGACAGTCTTTGTGTACCGTTGCGGTAATAATTTTTTTTTTTTAAGTTGCATAGATTTATATTAATCTAAATAACTACTCGGAATACCATAGGAAATTATCTCTCTATATATATGGGTTACACTTTATGCTAAAAGGTGTTCCATTAATTAATTCAAATGATAATGAATTACTATTGTAGCCTACTGTAAGCGATGTAGGTATTTGAACTTACTAGCACCCTTGCGCTTTATATGATGGTGAATCTTATCCAAATCCCGAGGCGTGTGAAGCAGCTCTAAAAGATCCGCTAATCTGAAAACGAAGGAAGCATTCCTATAATCATATACTAGTACAAGAATCGTGATTTTTACGTTTTTGGTATTATTTATTATCAATGCATGCGTTGTTTTATGGTTTGAGCGCGAATTGCTATGGTAAAAGAAAATAGTTCAATCCACGTTTGTAAACTTTATTGCGATGACAGAAACAAAAGTTCAAGTGCCCAACTTTTCCAGAAGATCAAATTGCGACCTATCCATCTTATACATCAACATTTGTTTTGCCTATTTTTACGTGAAGATCAAAATTCGACTTACCCATCTTTATGAACAGTAGAGCTGTCCAAAGTTGAGAAGACTTGTAGGATATCGCTAAGTGGATGTCGAAGTTTCTTCATCTCCAATGTCACTCGCTGAGATTTCTCGCTGTCGAATATGCCAATAGTCTGGGAGAAAAAGAGCACCATAAATTAAAACTTTAATTAAATGTTAATTATTTTTCTAGAAATTGTATAGCGAAGTCAGAACTTCCACATAAAATATTATCATGTTATAAAGGATAGCAACAACTACCATTGTAGAAGATATTGGAAACCTAAGTGTGCTTAGCTAGCTAGGAATAACAACCATTATTTCCTCAGCTGTTCCTAACAAAACACATATTAGTGCAGGAATATTAGGTAAAACATAGGCCTAACCTTGAAGAAATTAGTAGAAAGCTGAATTTTTCTGGAGAGCTTCATAAAAATATATACATTACTCTGGCACAAAGTTCTACAAATTCTACCCAGTGGCATTTTCGTAATTCAAGATGGCCGCCAGCAAAATAAAATAGCTTATTTAAAGTATTAAATGATATGAATATCAAAATACTCCGATATTAAAAACAATTGTAAATTAATAAAACCCACCTGTTGTTTGGGTCTGCCTCTACGGAAGTACACATCGTCGTAAAGCGTGATTTCGTCAGCTGATGTGGCATCGCTAGATTTGGAGAACAACCTGTAAAATGACGCATTATCTGTATTAACTGTTGTTAAATGGCTGATAGATATATTTTAACGAAAGTAACCATATATTGAGGTACAATCTTAACCGTCTCCCTGCTGAATAAAATCAAAGTGTTCTATTTCTGCATGTGATCCGGCAAGTTAACTCGCCTTCAGCAGAGAGAGGGTTAATAAAATACTGCAAGATTATGTTTATACCAAAAGTTAAACCTCATCATAAAATAGGAATTATTTAATGTATATTGTATGTAATCTTCATATCAGTCACGTCATTTATTTTTTATTTTAATTCTTCTAGCTTGTCGCTGTATTTATATTAATACCGTTTTTGATCAGTATACATCTGATTGGCATATAGTACAGCAAAACACATCTGTACATGGTATATAGTACATGTATATCATGTGGAATACATTTGTATTATTGACGAAATCACATGAGGTAGCAAACTACTGCTTTCAAGGTGCTCACATGCTAATAATCCAGCGTCTTACCTTTCTATATCATCTCTATCCAATTGTGGCTCCAACATATTGTGCCAAACTGTCCCAGACTCTGATCCTGCAAATAAGGAACATCCCATGTATGTGATGTATTTCAGATGTTCCGAAACAGTAGTAGGAATGTCTCTTCTTTTGTCTCCATTTTCACATATTTTTGATCGTGAATATTTTGGAATAGTTTACAAATAATTCCAGTGTATCTTTGAAGATGATTACATCACAACGTTTTGTTTATTGTTTGTTGTTGTGTCTTTTAGGGTCTTTCTTTGTTTATGATAACTGCTGCAGTAATACTAAGTACATTAAATATATTAATATTGAAAAATAATATAAATGCACCATATAAATTAAAAAGTACAACGTATTTCATAATTTGGAAAATATATAATTCGTTTACTTTATGACCGTACCTTCCAGTTATAGGGTGTTTTTGAATGCAACCAGATTATCGAACCTATATACTTACCAACATCTGTTAGGATAATTCTGTGCCAATGCAGCGTTCTCATCTTAACCTGAGGGTGGACGATGGGTTTGTTGGGGTAGACCTTGTTACCCCTGATTGGCCGTGGGGGTAACGGCGGCGGAAGTCCGCCATCTTGAGCCAATGCTACTGCTTGTTTCCGCTCTTCCTCGAGTTTACTACCTGTGGAGATCAATATTTAAATGTATTAATATCAAAGGGGTATACTATGTTCCCTTGGGTGACTTGAGTTACCAGTTTTAAATGCATAAAATATTAATAAACATATAACAAGCTGTATTTAGTGAAGATGATACTTCTGTTGAACCGTCGTGAAAATAAATAGATCAAAAACACGAAATTATTCGGATTCGATAAACTGTACACTGAAGGAAAGATGGAAAGGAAATAAGGATAATTATCTCCACCGCTTATATTATGAGCATGCGTGTAATAGTAATGCGCCCTTACAATCTATACGCCACGATAAAATGTATGCGCACAAAATGCTGGTACATATGCACATATTGTACGAACATGATTACATTGGCGCCGATACAACATACCCCACTATAATATATGCATATATGCAATATATTGTAGATCAATGATAGAATGCACATATGTACGGTACCTGCATACCTTTGAATATCCTGTCCAATACCAACAAGAATTAACCATAATTATGTCAACAAAATTGCCAATTACAGTACAACATATGCTGATGACAAAGTAAATATAGTACAGCATTGTAGACACGTGGTACTGCAGTCAATACAATTATGCGTTCCCTAAAGTACATATTATGTAGATCATTTCAGCGTATGTCCATAACATGAGGATAACGGTAATATCTATATTGATTCTTAGGCAGTCACAGCCGGCTGACTCTATGGTGTCAAATAAGGACAGCGTCCAGCTGTTTCACACACACACTTGCGTTGGACATGGTAAATGGCTTAAACAAAAGCTGCGAAAACAGAGAAGGAATATTAATCATTGTTGGTCATCGACGGCGATAAAAAGCTATTGGTTTAAATACGTGAGATTAATCATTAATGACTTATGAATAATGACACTGCGTTCATGGCCACTGCACGTGCTCGTGTCCAGTTCTCTGTTCGTGTCCTCAAAGCACATCTGTTGATGATGGTTATTGAGGTTTAGGTTTGACTCCCGTACCGGTATGTTTATGAGAGATCCTATTTGAAAGTTTGAGATGTTCTCAATAAACACTTACGGTACAGTAGAGAATGACCAAACACTACGGTACATAAACATTATATTATAGACTTAGAATAATTGCATTCAATACATATTAAATAGCCAAGTAATTATTAAACCTTGTTGAAGGCCAAATGGAACGTAAAATAGTTTCATGTGTACAGCCTATATTATCTACCACCCACTACCAACAGCTGGTAGAATATCAGGACATTTATGCGGAATGAATAAAATGATTGGATAACAATGTGAGGCACACTGGATTCTCTACAAGTTAAAGCTGGATGTTATCCTGTGGGATATAATATTTAATATGGAACTGGAAACAATTGGAGCAGGATATGAATTGATGATATCACATAATAACGGTTGTAACTCGATTCCAATGCGGAAACTAAGTGATAGTGCATAGGTATTTTAATTAACACATACCAGTATAGTTCCTGTACAGTTTCTATCTTCTCCAAAACGGCTTATTTTTCTTATCAAACCCGACACCTCTTGTACCACACAAGGCCGCTGACACTGGGATACTGAAATATCCGTCATTAACCGAAGTGTTGCAGAGGCGAGACAAAGAGACCTAGCATACCCCCTTCCCCCTCCCTACTTTTAACCTATGTCCCCCTCCCCCTCCATACCTGACCCAGTAAGTGTGGGGACACGGCCCCTTCAGTGATGAGCAGAGGGGGGCATTTCGCGAAGCAGTCTGAGTCATCGTGCTTTTTCATTAACGCTTGGTGTGGAACCTAGTGGATGCGGAAGTTACTAAACATTGTATCTAACATAATAACGTTCAGCATAATTTGAAGCTGCTTAATATAATATGTTTTGCACATGTGCAGATTCTTCGATTTCGAAATTAGTCAAAACAACATGATCCTAATGTAAGCTTATGTTCGCTTCATGAAAGGTGCGGAATCTGATATATTGGGGAAGACCAACATTCTGAGTTCTGATAAATACCACCTTTATATGCTATACGGATCTGTTATAGCGCGGGGATAAACTCGCTTATACACGTAGTAATTATAGGGGTAACGGGTGATTTAAGACCGGGCATTAAAGGTTGATGGGGGTGTCAAGATAACAGGTAACGTATGTACACATAAATGTCTAGCACATAATTGTTACTTGAATGGACTTGAAAATATAGTTTTACATAACAGCTGACAACAGAGATACTCATACTGCATATTGATTATCCTATGTATGATGTATATACGTATACATATTTATTTTAGGTATAAACATTATTATCATAATCCTACAAAATAAGTAGCTGCCGTTTCTAAGAATGGTATTTTCATAGGTGGATTGGTTTATCATATTATGCGATATGTTGTCCAGCCGTACACTTTAAGTGTTAATTAATGAGCTATATCGATTTCTTAGAATGGCATGTATATCTTATTACAAAACTATTCAACTGAACGAAAAATCTTAAGAATATATACCCTGCAACTTCGCGAATTGAAACTCTGGCATTTTTTCATAATAGCCTACAATCTCATAGATGTGCCTAACTATTCGTGGAATAATGTGTGGTATATTGAACTCATAATTCAAATAAGACCAACTGATAGGATCAAAACAAATATTAATGTTCCATGACATTGTATAACTAGACACTTCCAATAACGGGTAGTGTTGAACCATGAATATGTAGACTATGGTGATCCAAACATGTCAAAATCAGAGTAGAACTATCACAGCTTATACTGCCTACAGGCTACAAGCCAGACAGGTAGACGTCCCCTTCCCCCTTCCGTCATCCGAGGACAAGGTCTTCATTGCACCTCACAGCAGGAGGCATTTCCTGTGTGGTAGCAGAGGCTGTCTAGGTCTTTGTGAATGTCCGTTCACAGACATTAACAAGCTTTGTGTTTCAAAGGTGTAGGGACTGAGAAATACCTGTGGTTTATATTACCGTATTATTATATGAGAAGTACGGTCGCTGGGCTATAACTATAACAATGGCCTTCTCATAGTGCACTGGCTCGCTCTCAGTTACCGTTGCCTGTGTTTTAATGGTCTGACCCAAGAATTCGAGGCATTCCGTCAGACTATATAGTGAGTATGCATGACTCGCGTGTGTGATGACTTGATACACGATACCCGCTTATATATTACTCGGGGAAATCTAATGCAGAATTACATTGTGCTCAGTTTATCATTCCGCGACATCTACATATCCGGTATGATATTTTCGGTTGGACAGTCGTCAGAATAATCTCTCCTCTGTCACGCTGTACAAATATTATATAAGGACTTCATACTCTAAAGTTTACATGCGACGTCAACGACACTGCAGTTGTACGTGTTTCAAATGGAAGAAGACGGGAAAATGTGTACGCCCTATGTCTTGTATGAATAATTAAATGTACGTATAACATAATAAATTATCCATTAAAAGGATTTTACTTAATATTCTTCCTGTTGGATTAATCACGAGTGTGTGACCATCAGGTCCAACAGGAAGAAAGCAATGTGTAACAAAAACTGCTAAAAGGACATTCTACTTTGTACATTCATCATAGAGGTATTCGTTGAAAGTATCACTGAACGTAATGCAAGCCTTGACAGGGGATTGCATTCGCACAACATACTAGAAACCCAATGCCCGGTATTCCTTGTAACAATGACCGTTCTGAAACCAGATTAGGACATGGGATATCCTACCAGAGACCTCGGCGAACCTATGGCATTGATGATGGGATGTCCTGGGCCACTTAAGACGTCTACTTATGGAATATGGTATATCCTACTAACGACGATGGTTTACATGTGATATTGATAATGCGATACCTACAAATATACTTCTTGTCAAAGACATCTCTTGGAAATTCTTTCTAATTATTAAAATTATTTAAAAGTTAAATGGGGGTTTTCAATTAAGATTGCTTTCATTTTTCCAAAACAAATTTAAATACAAAATCATTTTTAAAACTCTAAAAAAGGTCCCACAAAATGCCTTTGACAAGGACTACCCACTAATAACATCAGTTTATAATGAAGATGATAGAATATCTTACTAAAACCATCAATGCATTTTTGGTATTGATGATGCTATACCTTAATATAAATAGTGATGATGGCATATGAACCAACAGACTTACCTATGATGTTGAGGAGACTGGCTTTGGGCGGCAGGATCCCGTAAGGTGAGGACTTGGTACTGGAGTTCTCCAGCATCTCTGCTATGGACCTCAGCTCGTGCATCTTGGCCATCAGCTTGTTGATCCTCTCCTCGTACGACCTCAGTATGTGGTGGTGCTCCTTCTTCATCCTCTTCATCTCCTCAATCAGTTGCTTCTCGTTGTCCGAATAGGAGTAGCTCGGCTCCGGCCACCGCCTCTGCGAGTCGCTGCTCTCCATCGTCCCGCCGGAAGAAGCATGACTGTTGATAGTTCCGGGCATCCCGGGATTCATCTCGTACTCCAAGGTAGCAGCTATATCCGGTTTTCCCAAGGGTAGCTCCTCTGGGATGACGGAGTGGTCTCTCGTCCCCGACATCTGATGAGCGGGCCTGTACGCCGTCCTCTCGCGGTGTTTGAAGTACGTCTGAGTGTCCACCGAACTGTCCGTCGAGCAGGTGCTTTCGCGTTTAATACCAGTTTCCCAAGAACTCGGCGGGTATTTTTGATAATGCTCCGACTTCCGTTGATGACTAGCTTCCGGGAAATCCCGTTCCAATTCGCGTATAAAGTTATTGAAAGAAGACACAATGTTGTACTGATTGTTCTCCGCCCGGTTCAACACCTTGTTCTTAACGTCTTCCACCAGTCTATAATCCAACCTATCACTTCTTGCTTCCCTCGGCGCGCCGTATTCTCCTGGATTATTGCCCGCGTAGGACGACGTAATCATCCCGCGATGAGTCTTGATCGCGTCGTCATCTTGCCACATGAATAGTTGCGCAGAGTCTTCGAACGTCCTTGCGCCAAAGATGCTTCTGACCAGACCTTCTTTGAACAGGCGCTTGGAGAACTTGACGGCAACGGCCCGGCTTCGGAATCTTTTGGGGTAGTTCTCCAGCAGGGTCGACACTAGCACGGTCCCTTTAAACACGTTCCGGTTCTTTCCCACTCGGGGCCGACCCCAGTCCATCTGGAACAGAAGACAATACAATTTAATATAAGGATAATAATAATTGTCAAAATACGTTTACATCACATTTACATCTATTCCTGAAATATACTCCACACGTGTAGATCTCTTTGTCACTGAAATGTGCATAGCTTAAAGAAAACACGTTTAGATCTCATTTACATCTATTCCTGAAATATACTCCTCATATATAGATCTATTTGTCACTGAAACGTGCATAGCTGAAAGAAAACTCAAAACTGTTTGACACATTCTAGACGACATTTTGCGTAATGTTCGTCAACAATAACTTAACCAAGTTAACTATGACGATGTAGCCCTCTTCAATCCACGTAACTTTACGGTCGACAATCAAGATACGTCTGACAACCAATTGTCATCCACAACTATGTTCTGGATGTCAAATCAGCTTTGTCGCTGAAACCATTAGTGCATAGTAGATAGATTCATTGCACCAATGTTAATAACCAAACGTTAACGTCCAGCACCTGGCGCCTAAAGCCTACATGTATGGTATATCCGATGAGGTACTCACAGTAGATACCTGCCTCTGATATCATTGGTGGTTGCCGAAAAAAATGACTCACTTAGTGCACAACTCCGATGAACCCACTTTCAATGAGCACAATAGTCCAATGTTACAGATACATACATGGATAAAATTGCACACTGCAATGTGTGGGGTTAACTGGGTCACAAGTAGGCTTTATGGAATTACACATATCGATCGACAAGGCTGACGTTTTAAACAAGGGCTTTATTGTTTGTCCTGTCAAATATGTTGTTTCTAACGCGTGTCGTTGAACGATCGAATTTCAGTTCGATCGCCTTCTGCGATTTCGGATCAAAAGGTAATGTTTGGTTACATCTTTTAGTATCGATGCGTGTCAGGCTGCCAGACCAGTTCAATGATTTCGTCAATGGATCTTGTCAAATGTAAAACCGGAGTTAATTCAAACGTCTTTTTAAAAGTATAACTGTCAATCTCTTCAACATATATATTTTCAGATGTCGTGAAGCAAACAGATAAATAGTGCGTATGTTAAACCTTCTGACCCAACACTGTGATAGGTCAGAAAGTTACAACTGCACAATAGTGTACATATTTCAACTTGGATGACAGTGACAGGCGTTCAGTTTATTGCATACATCATTGCTAAGCTACCATAACAATGTTATTAATTTTAATAATAAGCTGATATGTCAACATAATATGACATAATTATGACATATAATAATATATATCTTTCATGGTCAGCCAAAACTTCAATCGTTGTTTCTCGAAAACATGAAATTTAGAAATATTTCGCTCCGACTATAAACCACTGAAATTAATGTTATTAAATTTCGAACAAAATTTGCATTTAATCGATATTCTTCTGCAACAGTTGCTCTTCTATAAACTCTTCCAAATGCATACCATTTTCAGGCTGTCGTACATTGTTCAGCATACCAGTATGTATATTTGCACGTCTCGTGCACAGCAATTAACACTAGTCCGATGATACGTCCTTGGAATTAGCGATAATGGAATGCAAACATTGCCCCTGGTGTGATGTCCACCTCGATGGTCAGGGCAATGTCCGTCACGACCCTCTGGGAGTATCCTAGCCAATCTGTTAATGGACATGCAGCCCCAACTATCCAAGCAACCTCCAGGCAGCTGCCTGTTAATTATACGTAATCTGACCAAAACTGGTGGCATGCAATCGCCTTTATTTATTGTCGTCAGATTACGAGATAACACGTGAATCCATCTAGCCTGCGATAAGCATCAAACTTAAAAGTCAGTGACATTGCTAGTTTACAGATGTCAGTTCAAGCGTCATGATTAGACATTATTATTATAACATTCATTTTAAAACGTATTTGCAGTTGGAAAATTGACAAAAGGTGAGATTACAAATAGATAATTTATTATTGTTAATGTTACTAGTATTGCAAGTCAAAATGGTTCGCTGTTTTTGAAGCTGCAGTATTCATATTTCTAGAATGCATGTCCTAATTATTGATTCTATCTAGGACTGCTTTAGTATGCGGGTACGCTATGGCATACCTTGTTCTCACCTGAATACTCCTATTAAAAATACATGTAATCCCTATATCAGTTAAGCAAGTCTAGACTTCTAGAGAACAAGGTAAAGCATTTCAGCGGCTCCTTTCATATAAATATAATATCAATCAATATAACATAATGATATCTAAAGTGTTTACTTTCACCCTCTGAGACTGGATCTATGCTGGCAGAGAAATGGTACTCTACTTACGGATGTTCAGGTATTTGAAGTGAGACGTCTTGAATTGAACTGAACACAGTTTTCATTGATGATAATACAGGTAACTCTACATAGTATTAACCAATCATTGCAGACCGACATAAATTTCATTCATGATACAGAGAACATAAAACATACACCACGGTACGTGAAACACAACAATCGTGTGCTTCACACAATTTTAAAATGTTGTCCTGGCCAGTATTACAACATTGATAATAACTTTTCTTTCAGGCGGACGGATTACTTTCAGACAACGCGTACTGTTACATCGCCATCAATTCATTCAGAACCACGGATAATCTTAGGTTAAACTAGTTCCGTGCAGCTTCGGATCTAGTTTGCTTGTGACGGTACACACGAGACGCCGATACCATGGCGTCAGAACAAAGACATTTTCCAACAAGGAAAGATAACATGTTTATTCACACGGTTCTCATTAGGTTGAGAATGTATGCAGTGATTTTCAGCCTCCGCAGATCAACATAGGGCATTGCATTCATGAAAGGCGGAGAGGGTAAACTGATAAACGTGAAATAATATATACTATCAGTAACGATATCCAGTGATGCATTTCCCCTGGTTCAACGGGTATATTGTGCAAGATTAGTTACAATGTACCGAGAATACAAACAACATTAAGCACGGTCGGAATGTATGTATTACCTGTCAAATCTTCAGAGTGAGAAAAACTATCTAACGATCTGTATTAGTGTTTCCTATAACGATTCTAACACCTTCAAGACATTATCAGGTCAAGGATATATGCATTAATCAGCTTATATCTATGTCGTCGCTATTCAGTTGCTATTGTTTGCATTCTCCACAATTAAGCAATAATATATCCCATATGTATCGATGTCGATTTTGAAATGTACGTATGAGGCATGCATTGTGTTCGTAAGACTGTTACACTAGTAATATATCGCTTATTTGATATAGATCGAGTGTACACAATAAACCAATAGGAAGAACAACATGTTTGAGTAGACCGGCTTGCAACCTAACAGTAGATGCCCTAGGATATAATATATATCAAGGGTTCATGGATACAATCTATACAGTAGCGGTATGTTCAATAAGCAATAGGTCTGTCAATGATCTCCACTTAGTTCATCGTCACATCCAGATTACTAGTAGATCAGAGTATCACCATTAGAAGTCAACCACCAACAAGATTCAAACTGTGTGTAGTATAATACTGACTGCCAATCACATTATATAGCCATGGTTTTTATTTACCTTTTATTTATTTACTTTTCCTTTTAACTGGGGTTTATAGGCACTTTCAATATTCTTTCACTTGTCCGTTAATAGCAGGATGAAACCCGCAACAACCGTATTGCTTATTACTGCATTAAACCTGCGAGCACAGGCTGGTACTGACAGACCAAGGATGATAACTGCATTGCCATGGGGTTGGAAACTGAACTCCATTGAGCAAGTTTGACTGGGGAGCGTGTGAACCAGTTTATCAAGGTGAAAACAATTCTGATCTGAACTGGTACCTGTCTAGTCGAATAGAAAGACCTTTTTATCGCTAAGAGCTAATACCCTGGGTTTCAAGGAGACACATTGATGTCCCTGTCCTCCATTACACCCCTCTTCATATAATAAAAACACCATTGTCAGGTACGTGCGAACAATGCGGCCACAAAGGATACTTGCTAAAGGCTTTTAACATCTTCATAAAGTTATGAGCTCCGGTAAGAAGATATGCATCAGTACATGGTTTATATCAGATGTACACCTTGATAAGGCCTTCAACACGCATTACCAAGTATCCATTATTTATGTTATTGTTTGACGGATGAAACATTTACGATTACATGATTTTTTTTCGCAAATGCTTTTATTATTACGAATATGCATTTGGCATAATGGTGATCGAAGAAAACACTAATTTACCCCAGGGCAGAAAAAAACCATACCGGTATAATAAAATGTGTTTTAGTGCAAGGTTTAAGAATATATATATATCACTCAGTAAATGGTCTGTATCATGTTTTGCATATGCATCATGATTTGTACATGCACCACCAAATATGCATTTAACATTCATTGATTAATAATGAAAACAGACACAACCACCTCACACCAGAATAAAAGATCCATCTAATAATGGGATGATACCAAATAAAATGTTTCGGTTGACGATCAATCAGTATCACCTACTTCCATTGACGCTAAGCTTGCGTTTCATAAAAAGGTTCGTACATGCAATCCAGGCGTAAATCTATATCTACGTCACTTCCTGGTATAAAAAAAAAATTGTATGGCGTACACCTGATTTAGGCCTTGACTACTGTACGACCCTTTCGTAAAACTCAGCCTAGGAGACATTTGAAATCCGAGGTGTCGCGCCTACGAGATAACCACGAGATAACCCCGATATAACGACGAGACGAGACGAGATCTCCAGTATACAGAGCGATTCGAGATGTGAATGCTGCCTTTCCTGATCCTTAATCTGAAGTTTCTCCGACGTGTAACAATCTCTAGGATGGCAAGCATGTGCGAATGATAAACGGCAGTCGGTTTGGGTGAGATAAATGGCCTTCGTTAGGAAATTGAGGAGATAAGTCAGACTAAAGTATCTCAGTTACTCGGTTTATGTGGAGAGATAAGACTACTTCAGTCAGGTGTATGTGTACGTTAGGTGTGTGGACATACGTGTACATATAGAATATCCGGTTGTTGGTTGGTGAAGAAAACATGGTATTACACTGATAAAAAAAACAGTACTCTAAGTTTGAAACTATTCAATACACAATGCAGGTATAACCAAATAGCAAGATCACTTGTATAACATATGATCCCGGTACGAATTCAATGGAAAAGTGTATATTTTCATAATTATTGACACATAGAAAAGTATATTCAATACGCATAGTTAACTAGTGTTGTTCAAAGATTGCTCCAAATGTATTTCGTTTATAAATTATCACATCTGATCGATATGTATTAATAAAAACACCAACAATTCTCAATATTGAAATGTGCACCCCCATTACAAAGATTACTTGATGCGTTTGCCATAGTTTACCACGTCAAAGCATAATCCGAAAACACTATAATTCCATAAACACCAATACCAACATTTAACACCTAGTAATTGACTGACAAAAGCTTTGGCGATGTAGAAAAACACTTGAAAGTACAGGTGCTATAAACTCGTTCAGTAAACCAACAACACGGACAAATAACCAAAGGCATGAACTACATAATGCCATTATCTCGAACGTGTCCCTTTATTAAGGCATCTCATCAACACCTTGCTTGGTAATTAGAGAGAGTGACGAGTGGTTGACACCTGAGGATGTGCAGCAGGCTATAGGAGCATTAGGAGAGGACTTAGGGTCACGAGTAGGTAGGTGCAACAGGTGTGTGAGTGGACAATATGGATTATACTTGCTGGATGACATTGAATATAGTTAGATCCAGTTTAAGTATGTTTGTAAAAGCTTACCAACTGCACTATTTATAGCTGATTAATGTCAATGTTGTGTTACCTGGGATAGGAATTGTGAGCACATAATGACTTGATATATTATTTGTGAATCTTCGGTTTATCATCTGGAATAAATAACGAAATACCACCCCCTCCATCACCCCCACCCCCTCTCTCTCTATCTCTCTCTCTCTCTCCATTATCGCTTCTTTCTCTCGTATCTCACTTTTCTCCTCACTCTCTCCTCTCCCTCATCTTCCCCTCTCCCCTCTCCCCACTCTTCTAATCTCTCTCTCACTCTCTCACACACACACACACACACACACACAATCACACACACACACACACACAATCACACACACACACACACATACACACACACACACACACAGAGAGAGAGAGAGACACAATCACACACACACATGAGCACCCGCGCACACACACAGTGTAATAATGTAATACAAAGCAACAAACTATCATTCTTCACTGCCATATATAGATGTGTCCAGCCCACACTAGAGATCCCGTTAACCCACCAATACCTATCACCATCTGCAAGACGAGTGACACGGGTAAACCCACCTAGACAGTTATGATTGACAGTAATTTAGAACCAAAACAAGACGACAGCATTTACCCATTGCCCACCGGCCGAGTTTTAATACCTTTATTACAGGCCAAACCGTGGCCAAGATAACGGTAGAAAGAACAATACGATTCCTTGAGCGTGTCAACTTTGACCACTAATCATCCAGTCACACACTTCACACCGTCCACAATGACCAGTCACTTGATACTGGTGTTCGTCCGGCAGCCGTCGTCAAAAGCTTCAGAAGCATCAGCATCAAAACCTTCAGAAGCATCAGCATAAAAACATTCAGAAGCACCAGCCCCAGGGGCATAATCTTTATAACCGGCGGTCATGAAGATATGAAATATCATACCATGGAACTAATTGATACGGACGCCGGTCAGAAAACGTCATGCAGGCTTGACCACGGACGGAGAGTCTCAATTCAGGACAGCCGTGACCATGGCCAGTTTGGACAGCCGGACATGCTCTCGTGCGATATGAGAAATATTATCATATCTAGAATATGAGATCTTATCCCCCTGCGCGTGGACAAATCAGCGACAGATGACGATTCTTTTAGACCCGAGTACAATGGTCGCTTTATTTTAAGTGATTGAAATTTATGGCTGAGGTTTCCTGGACAATCGTTGGAAGGTCACCTCGGAGCGTGAAATATAAACGGCTGTCGGTTGGTGTTCATTATGAAGACAAACGACCTTGGTGATGCTGTATTGATGAGATGAAAATGAGTAATCCATCGATCGTGTTAATAAATTCATCAATCAGACATGTATTAATAAAAGCCTGCATGTTGTTATCAGAACATGTCCAGAATCAGTCCATGCATTGAAAATGCGTACATATCATTTATAAAACAATCTAGGTGCATTAATGAGAATCCATTCATCACATTCATTACAGAAATAAATCAGCAACATATTTCCTAACATTTATAGTACAGGGAAAACGCAGGGAAAACAGTGTATGCCAAAAACATAATAATACGACTGGGTAATAACGTAGTAGAACGGCGAGTTTCCAAGCCATAATGATTTGTTTGTATCTAAGATAGTGACTACATCATCCTGACACTGGCATAATCCATGAAACACTCATCCGGACCACCCAGATACGTTATATATCATTAACTCGCCACAGATAGTCCATCCACGGATGAGATAACACGTAATAGTAAGAGATACATGAGATAGGGCAGTACCGCCGGTAGAGGCTATGCCCCCGTTCCAAAGAACAATCGTAGCACTATACTAGAGTCGTAACTTCGCGTTAACATACCAGTTGGGATTTCCTACTTTCGGTACGGGGCCGCATCAGTTTGTGCTGTTAAGATAGCAGTAGATGGACCACTGAACCACTGGCATAATGTGAACACCTACAACTATATATAACTCGTAAGACGTAACGAGATAGACGTATCACATAATAATACTAGAATATGACATAGACTATGCACCCAAGCTTTCGTAGCTTTGGATTCATGAATGAAATTTCTTGGGTTGAAATTGAAAATTTTGAAACTAGTAATGACATTATTATATAAATACGTATAAAATAACGTATATATCTCGAAATTAACATAGTATGCACATGACCCTCATTTGGATTCATGAGTGATTTTGTTGGGGGGTGGGTGGTGGGAGTGGGGGGTGGGATTAATACACAATTCCGAAACTAGTAATAACATAGTAGTAAGCATGTAGCAAGACGTATCACATAACCTATATATATCTCGAAATGACCGATGTGCCCAGGGTTTTGCAGCAGTACAGATGCACCTCATTAATGTTACTGAGTGAAATTCCCTGGGTTGAAAGATTCTGAAACTAATTACATTTGACCGGGTCTGCATGGGATCCAGATGTTGTAGAAGGATGACCACTAATAGCCTTAGGATGGATATCAGCCACACCATGTGCTAGACACTTGGATAATCATGCACCTATGCGAGGTGCATTAGGAGGTTCTGGTGTCTAAGCACCTCCTAATGATGGAAATCCTCCTCTCGCATTGTTTCGCATGCTACTGGCATGGGTTTAATTCATATGGGTTTAATTCTAAAGAAGCTGACAGCATGACGTCTTCAAATCCAGATGCGACTGGAACAACGATGATCAGAGAATTGTTCTTGTGAATTAATTAGGATAGTTAGGAGTCCGCCCTATTAAAACTAATGTTTACTGGTAATTGAACCTGGTTAATTGTGGTTTTGTGGATTTCCGTTAGGATTCATTATTACACATATGATTCATTATTACAACCAGCTGTATGATGTAATTTCGGAAATATGATTTACGCATCTGCGTGGTTTGCTGACGTCGGAAACATACTCTTTTTTTGGCTATCCCTATAAACGCACGGCTGTGTTCATAATATATTGAGTCAATAATTCAAATACGGGATAATATTTGTGTAAACAGGTATGTTTACACGCCCTGAACAATATCTACGTTCTGCAGTGCAAATAAATCCCATGGTATGACCAACATGTGCGCGCTTCTTAGAGTAAGCATGAGCATACAAAGTCTGTCCCGAGTATTTGCCAAGGTCTAGACAAAGTTGCTCGTCATCAGTTAGCAACATATTTAATTACTTATTCCAAATGGATGTACCTCTGCATTTTACTGTACGAACCAAGGATGATTAAGGACACTTAATCAACATTTTCATTCTAACTCTTATTATTGTTACTAGTATTGTTGCTCATGGATCTGTACAATCAGCCTTTCCAATTGTCCGCTATCTCCTCCACCCCATCACCCTCTAGATGCCGATCCCTCGGACCAATATCAAGTGTCAATAATACCGGTTTACGGTGTTGCAAATACAGAGGTTAGTTTGACCCGATGAACGGTATAGCCATCCTTTGTTAAAACGTGAAACTCTAACAACCCTAAAGAGTTGAAATCTAACGAGGCACGTCTCTCTGTTAGTAGTACTCGAGACATTAATCGTCCTGCTAGACCTGATACTGCGAATACATGACATAAAATGCATAGTTAACTTTGCCTACTGCTCACGTAGATAACTATATAATCTATTAATTGTTACGATAATGGGCAAGAATCTTTCATTGGTCTATAACACTCCGAGGAGGTCCAGAGGTGCTGCATGAACACACATTATTCATGGACCGATACAAATCACGGCAAAAATGTTTATGACACTATAACATCTACTTACAATGCGCGTGAATTCAAATTAACATTAACCCATTTAAACCTGAACACCGTTTTCCATGTACAATTTTCATGACCTTACATGACTGAATACAATACAATTTGGTTCCCTCCACTTTGCATTGAAACCCGTTCAACTTCATACCTTATTAACTACTACTGCCGTTATACATCAGCGCAAAAGTCATAAATTACTTTACGTACATAATTGTAGGTGTTGGCCAAGACTTAAAGAGCTCTGCTCTTTCGTTATTACCCACTTCAGGGGCAGTTTAGTAACCCAAACATTCGGAGTTATGCAACATCCCGAGGTTTGCTGGTTGGACGGTGTGTACCGAATGCCTGATCGTGTAACACCCCATCGTCAGGGAACAGGGAAACACAGGGCGTCTGTCTGCGTTCATACATCATCACGTCAGTAGAGGTTGCATCAAGTCATGTCATAATAATTAAAATGTCAGCATCATTATTTGCCTACTAATTGCCGAGACGTGTGCTGCATTCACCGCGGATAGTTTTACAGCATGATTGTGATAGATGCGGTGGTTTTTCCTTTCTTCTGGAAGTCATCAATCAGTTTGGTCATTCTGGAACTCGTAAATATATAAGTTTCCAGAGTCCAAGAGAGCAGACTTGTCAGATAGACAGATGCAGTCATATAAGCATAATGTATAAGCCACTACTAGCCATTCACATGCATGGTAGGAGACTGGGTATCGTTTCTCGAAGCTCTCATGTCTACTACGAGATCATACGGACTCTCGTAGCGATCTCCAATACATGAGAGAAAGGATACCCTGAAGTGGAAATGTTAGATATCATGTAAAGTACATTTTCTAAAGAAGTGGGCATGGCAACTAGGCGATTTGCATATTGTCATGAAGCAGTAGATGCCAGCAAAGATGTGCAAAACAGTAAACAGACACAATCACAAGTTTCAAATATGCATCCTCAGAGCTTTTATAGAAGATCACGACACACCCTAAGACATGCGAAACTTCCTAATATCAACATCTACTAAATATTAAGATCTAAGAGATTCTGAATCTATGAATGAATGTCAATGGTTCGTACGCACCCATTTCTAAGTGTTCCAATCATCGCTATCCACTGTGCTAAGTATATATGCATACGGCGTCCAGCATGGTAGAGTCGATCCAAGGGTCCACTCTCACATCCCAAACTTTACACACTGACGGGGAGCTGAGACCAACACGATACCACCGCTACTGCACACATATTCATTGTGCTTGACCACCGAGCGTGAACTCTGACCTCTGACCTGACGAGTCAGCACTGGGCTGGCTGCTGGAGCCTACAACTGTGACTGGGCGGGTGAACTCGAATAATGCACGTCTAGGAGGCTGGGTACCAAGTTTGTTACTGTACTGGGACAAGTGGTATGGAGTTTGTGAGTGTTTGTTTGTGTATGTGTGTGTGTGTGTGTGTGTGTGTGTGTGTGTGTGTGTGTGTGTGTGCGTGTGTGTGTATGTGTGTGTGTGTGTGGTGTGTGTGTGTGTATGTGTGTGTGTGCGCGCGTGCGTGCGAGTGCGCGTACGTGCGTGCGTGTGTTTGCGATGGTACAACATCGAGAACTCTAGTACTAGAAGTAATGTTCCATCAAGAGTTGTCAAACAGACTATATCAGTGCATGGTTGACGAAACAATTACTATAAAGCCATTAGTGTGGCACATCGATGTTCGTATTGCTATGTCCACGCTAAATGTATGTAATTTGATAATAAACCGTTGCATTTACTTCCAATGACTGAAAGGACTGTATAGTTACACACACAAATGTATACTAACATATCTAGATGGATTTAGCAATAATACGAAACCCAACCATTGTTACTAGCTGCTCGTTATTGATTATAGTAGAAAAGTGGTTCAAAGTATGTTCAAGCATGGAGAGAAAGCTTAGTGTGGAAAGCTACTGAAGATAACTGCATTCTTGAATAATATGACTTTCTAGACTTTAAAGACGATAACAGATGCTCATCACTTGGACATTCATCACCAGCAGTAATTACCAATGTAATGATGCCAGGGGAGGTAAGTGCTGGGTGAAGTACCAAAGACAATTAACAGAGGTACTGGTAGAGAGCCTTCTTAATCTTGCCATTGGCGTCGTACATTTGAACTAAGGTTTCCCCAAATGACAAGATTAACTCTTCCGCGACCATAAAGATGTGTCCATTGGTGTTCAAAGCTGCGTGCAAGATTACACAGTATCTTGCAGCTTACTGAACAGTGAACACCGTGACGGTGCGAATATCACGTCTACGTGTTCACAAGACAAATCACAGTAAGGTGTTAACATTTACGTTTATAATTAAATCTTTAGGTTTTTCAAAGATTGAAATTCGTCACATACTCGACATCCAATTGTATTCGCGCTGCAGCTTTATCCGACTAAGCAGTGCCTCCGTGAACTCCAGTGTCAAGCACTCGGAGGTACCCGTCAAAGGGCATTGAATAGGATGGCCTTCAGAGATTTAACTAAGCGTTAAGTCACAATGTGGACTTAGAACAGAGTGACGTAACGTAGATTACACAGACACTACAATGTCGCCATGTTTTCCTCCCGTATTAGCAGACTGCCTGAGAAAGTGACACCTCGTTGACTTTGTTTACAGGTATACTTCAAAATCAATGGCCGATGCTTGTAGATGGATTAGCTCATATAATTTTGGGATAAATGCGTTGTTTGTTAATATTGTATTTTGCTTTCAAGTTTACCGGTGGAGGGCAAGAGTTTCTATGTAGAAAATATAATTAACAGTATATGTTATTACTGTAAATGTATTTACAATATACAATATAGGTATAATAGAAAAGAATATGCTAAGGTATCCTTTATACTAGTCCTTGTAAAAGACGTTTCGTGGCAATTCTTTTCGAATTTTAATGGGGTTTTTAAAAATGTTTTGAAATATGTAAAAATATTATTAAAAATCAAAAATATTGCAACCAATTGTCTCTAACAATGAATATGACTATCTTTATACATGCTAGTTGCTATCAATTCGAAATGTATATGAAACAACATTCAGAGCTAGAAACGTTACTTGTCTACTAGTATTTAACACAAGTATATGCACCTGACAAGAGGTCGTTTCTATTCAGGACATAAACATAAGTTCTCCTTATCTATTTCCTACGAATTCCTTTCAGCTGAACTTATTACAGTAATGACTTGTATACAAATAACATAAGCTGCAATTTGTAAATATAAAAATCCCTTCGGACCTCAGTACCTTATACCCACTTATACTTTTAAGGAGATTACGCTATTATCTCACAGTACATGGTCATCTTAACCCTATATCTGCATTATAACCCTATAATGTCAAACCCATAATCCTCCTCGGAGGTATACCCCTGTCCCCCTAGGGGGTAGACTAATCCCCTACTTTTGCTGAACAAGATTATCTCCCCTTTTGATTGCACTTTAAGCTGGACCCATGGTCCTGCACGACGACCCTGACTAAGATTGACGTTTATGAATTCATTCATATTTGTCATGAGGCATGTGACATGCTCCTGAAGTGCACTCAGGTTCAGGTTATCATCCCCTGATCAACAATCCCATTGTGTTTAACAAATCGGCTTCACATACAGTTCCAGTACAGGACAAATAATTAGTTTAGGATTCGCGTGTGTCCGACATGTTCAGGGCTTCAATTAATTACGGTGTAAGCATTTCTGTATCATGATGTCAACGCTTTATCCCATTGTGATTAATATGTATTCATTTGTATTTTAGTCTTGGCCCAAAATGGAAAATCCTGAAACGGCTAAAAACATAACCGTAAACTATTGAAATTGATATTGTTAGGTGATCTTATGATTAATATTTATTCATTAATTTAGTACTTCAGTCTTCGCTAAACAGAGAAAATCCTGAAACGGCTAAAACGTAACTGCAAAATATTTAAATTGATATGGTTAGGTGATCTTTGGATTAATAGTTATTCATTTACTTTTGTATTTCAGTCTTGGCCCAAAACAGAAAATCCTGAAACGGCTAAAAACGTAACCGCAAACTATTGAAATTGATATTGTTAGGTGATCTTATGATTAATATTTATTCATTGTACTTCAGTCTTGGCCAAAAAGAGAAAATCCTTAAACGGTTAAAACGTAACTGCAAACTATTGAAATTAATATATGTGATCTTAGATGAAAGGTATACGAATGCATTGACGTTATAAGTACTGTAATGGTATCAGCAGTGTAATTATATATGTTAATGATAACGCACTATATACTAGCACATGCTGTCCTTATGGTTGCCTATCAGTTTAATTATGTATCGGATTCAATGAACATAAATTATGTGCGGATAGTATACTAGTATGCCATGTATATCATGCACGTATATCAGGTGGAGGAGTAGGGGGCGTAGAAGGGAGCATACCTATTGTATGCAGAACGTTTTGAAGTCGCAACTTGACGTTAATAATGTTACACGATATGCCTGCAATATGCATACACAAGATATAATACAGACAATGGGGCAAGGCTGTTAACATCTACGTATTTAATTTAGAGCAGGGCCAGCTTCACAAAGCGAGCGTCAAGTTATGCTTGCGGCGAAACAACTGGATAGATGGCTATAAGCTTGAACCTAGCAGAAAGCCTTCTGAAAGCATGAATACATGCATGGATGGCTACCAGCGTGAAACTAGTAGAACGTATTAAGTGGACAGCTATACCACTTTTAAAGTTGCACAAAATATATGTATATACATTCCTATCAGATTTACTATATTGCTCAGCAAACGGTGAATTCTTCCTTGTTAATCAATAACAGATCAAAATTATGTAAAGCAGTTTTGGCAAGAATGAGCAACTTCAACGAGCATGGTTTACGAAAGCATCCGCCGTTTTCCAGAGAAGCTTGCAATTGGTACATTCAAATCTCTAGATTGTGATCATCAGGATATTTACCTCTTGTTCTGAAGGCAGTATTTCTACAGTGGCGTACGTGTGATCCGAGTAGTCGCTGAAGGAGGGACTCCATTGGTGTTGTCCCTCGTCGTCGTTGACGTTGTTGTTGTCGTTAACGTTGTTGTTGTTGTCATCGTGGACGTCGGCCATGTTGGCTAACGCTGACAGGTACTCCTGGTCGTACCGGGCGTCTACTGTGTCCATGCTTCCTGGATGTATGTTTGTCCTATGTCGTACCGCACGGCTGGAGTGCAATGACGTTCAGTTGGACACGACAGACGGAGTCTATCGGATCTTTGGTTTTCCGAAGTATTCTGATTGTAAACTTCCAATGAGATGCAGGTATTGTTGGAATAATCAGAAATGTATGAGATTGCTTTGACAATTCACATTTCATTCATTAGTTATTTGATTCCTCTTGCTCGTGTGTCCTATTGCTTCAAATGCCATCATGCTGAAAGAAATTTCCAAAATTTCGCGATTTCCAGTTTCATCTGTCCACCATCTGCAAATACTGACGCTACACTGTCCCACCTGTGCACAACACACGCAATGCTAGACAATTACAATCCTATATCCAAGTATCCAAATCGTTCAATACAATGTCCAAGTGGAACTTACACAGGTACACTGTTCCCGCATAGCACACAGGGAACGGGATAGCATCTATACCCGATGCTCAACCTCTTATATAACGTGCTTTGGATAACCGCCCTGGTTTTCCGTTTTCTGGTTCAAGAGCTCAAACAAAGACTTCCCGTAGTGCACATTTGACAAGTTCCGGAAGAAGACAATGCATCTATTTCCACCTCCGACTGAGCTCCGTAATCCCTTCGAGTGTGTGGAACTATTCTGCAAGCTGAGCAGTAAAACGATTCCACTGCTGTCTGTCGTGGAACATCTCAGCAAAAGACCAATCTAACTTGACAACGCGCACGTTTCCAGGACAAACTCTTCATCCTGAGTCCGCAATCAATATGACAACCGCCTGTGTGTCTACCTACCTTACCTACCTTACCTATACCACTCATAAGCCGTGCATTGTACCCGAGTCACTTCCAGGTAGGCATTGGTGTGCTTTAATTACATCTAATCAATAATCAGCTTAAACTGCTTATTTGACAAAAACCCTTAGGCTTGGCAGATCTGATTCTGAACAGATCTGTATTCATACAAATCCATATAGGATTAGTCTGTGCACTAGCAACCGACAATATGGGTCCGTAATTGCCTTTTCTTTGATTACGATCTATAGTGTATACATTTCAAGTTTAGGGTAGTTTGGATTAATTACTGCAGCAATATAAAAGATAATCTAGGTTCGGATAGGATGGTTGAATTGAACAGTCTCTGATCCTGGTGCAGTTCTTGTGGATATTTCTTATAATAATGCATTGGCAGCCACGATACATTATGCACATCTCTATTGTAAGTATTTATCTTAGTGCATTTCAATTAAACTTCGTACGCAGAGATTATAAATACACTTAGAGACATCTCCTAGTGGTAAAACAAGCTTGAAATGTTGAAACAGTAATGACCACGATTCATATACATTTGGACACCTTTCACAACATTTCACAACAATCCAGATGTGTCCGCTTCACAAGAGTCGTCAGGATCCAGGACCACACTTTCTAGATGTAATTTACTTCCCATGGAACCATTGACTCTCGCGCATCAACGAATTAGTATTTCCATTAACATTCTATTGACCATATGCAGCCTCATAGTAGACTTGAAGTAGACCGGTATCGATGAATTGCTCAGGATGTACGTTCGCTGTAATTTATTTACGATGGCAAGTATAACGACTAAGACGTCCACAAAAGAGTTCCTTCGTTATCCAATCAATGCAGAACCATTGTTGAGTACAAATAGATCGGCAACAGCATGCTGTCAATGTATTGTTTAAGTCACAACATCGATTCGTCTTCGTACCTACAGGCAAATCAATTTAAGATGGAAGAAGTCCTTTGACACTCTTCACAATCCTTCCTCATTAAATTGGTATAGGTAGTTATTGATCATAGGATTGGTAGATTTTGACATAATTGCACATTTCATGAAATTGTATATTGTCCATTAAGATTGCTTCTCAAAACATGTTTCCAGCTGTGTCGTTTCCCATCCTTTCTTCTTGAAAATCACAATTCCGTACACTGGAAATTGAAGCTGTTACAAGAAATATGAATTGATTTCACGTAAATTGGTGAATACAATAATCCAGTTTACTTGTCCATGAAAAATGACAGTCCACACGTCTTGGTGCACAAGCCTCTAGCAATAGCGATAACGAGCGTAACAAGCTTGCCTTCTTCTAAAAACCCTGCTGTTAAAAAATCTCTGTAGCTATATCTGACCTGCATTGTCTTCTATTGCCAACGTTTGCACACGATGATGAACTAAAACAACAGCAAAATATTTGTTGTTCCAATTAGCACAAGGAAACTGGTCGATAAAGCAAACAGCGAATTTCTCGAGACTGCTTCTCAAACGGCGGAATACATGCTGGAAGAAATTTCCAAAATTTCGCGATTTCCAGTTTCATCTGTCCACCATCTGCAAATACTGACGCTACACTGTCCCACCTGTGCACAACAAACGCAATGCTAGACAATTACAATCCTATAATAATAGATACCTTTGAAATACCGATAGACGACAACACTTCAAAGGCATATAAAATCCGTCTTAGATAATCGTTGAACTGCACCAATGAATGACTGCATGACTTGTCTGTCAGATCTCCTGAGAACCCTTGATGTTTTAAGTTCTGTTTTTGTCTTGTTGCGAGCGATTAATAGCCCGGGGGTCGGAGATATACTTTAATACTGGCATGAACTGTAACAGGACGAGGAAATGGCATACAAACCATGAGAATGGAGGCAGCGTATGGGCGGTGTAGTGCTCTTGTGTGTCTATCAATGTTCGTTATGGCTAATTTCGTTCTGTTCCGGTAATTACCCGTGGTAAGTCACCGAGACGGTTCGATATACTCCCACTTTCTACGGGATCATGATATCAAATGGCTGGACACTGTGAGATTTATGGTACATGGAAGTTATTGAAGATATAAGTCTTTATAGGAGCGTGGCCAGTTAATTAATAATATATTACAAAGATGTCCCAAATGTATAGTGGATAATGTTACAATATTTATTAATAATAACAGAAGATGATGATGATGATGATATGATGATGGTGGTGGTAGTGTTGATGACGATGATAATGATGGTGGTCGTGGTGGTGGTGATGATGATGATGATGATGATGATGATGATAGTGGCGGTGGTTATGGTTGTGGATGTGAATTACAATAAAGAATAATATGAGGAGGAGGACGACGACGACGACGACGACGACGACAATGATGATGATGATGATGCTGATGATGTACAAGCATGAGAGGAAGAAGAAGCAAAATATAAAAATGACATAGTATCTGCAATATCAAGTAAAGTTGATAGTGAATGCAGTACTGGTAGAATGAATAGTAGACCTAATGCATACTTATTGCGTGGATGTGGAGTTTAACGTCGCTGCGGTAATGCATACCGAAAGTACGTGACTAATATATATCTAGTACTGAATTCGAAGAAAAATCTTGACGATATATAGTTTCCGTGATTATCGAATATGACATACTAGTACAAGAAACGCTATCAACCAGGAACTACCAATGTCAAACAGCGGACAAGTGATATTTTTAGAGTGTTCCATCGGAACTAAATCTAGAAACTGTACAAACGAACATTCAGTTAACTCTAACGTATATTTTCGTTCGTGCCGTCCAGACGCTTTCACACAGTACAATAGGGGGGTTTGATTTGTTTCTTAAAATAGTGAAGTGGTCATTTACTTGACCTACGGTCTTCAAACATCCTGGACACCGAACATCTAATTTCGATGACTGACCACAACCACAAGGTCGTGTTCTCAAGGCCATTGGTCAACACCTTACGTGACCGATCATACTGACCGAGTTATCGTCAGTCGTCATAACTTGTTGTTGATTGTGTTAGAATTGGTATTTAAAATAACTAATTTAAAATAATCTAATAAATACAGCAAATATCATCGTTATATTTTTTACAGCAAACATCATCGCAATCGTCATAATGGGCATGAGTAATGGCATTGTCTGCTCAAGAAGAAACAGTATTACCCACCCAGTCACCCTCCAATATGATTGTTTTCACATTAAACCTGGTTAGACATCAACTACAAATTATACAATGAACTAAGTATACGTTAACTGCAATATAAGCTAGATATACTTCAACCGCAATAAGCTAGGTAGACATTCAACTACAGTAAGCTAGGTAGACATTCAACTACAGTAAGCTAGGTAGACATTCAACTACAGTAAGCTAGGTAGCCACCAACTGTAATATGTTGGTATATACATCAACTACAATAAGCTAGATAGACTTTAACCACAATAAACTAGATAGACTTCAACTACAATAAGTTGAGTAGACATTCAACTATACAATAAGCTGGATAGACCAACTATCAATCTTTTGAGAGACAACCAAACAACTCCAGATCAAGTTTATATAGAGCCACGGCAATACACTTATACACTCTATGATGTACATATTGCCCTCTAGGACAGTGTTGGCAACGAATAACAGTTACAGGGGATATGGTCACTCATGGGGGTGGAATTATGAGTGAAATTGTTACTTAACATGCTTTAGCTCTGGATGTCTTCACCAAAACATGATGATAACAGTCTGCACGACTCTACAGTGTATAATAGGTATGCCATAATGCATAGCGACTGGGACAGGTTCTTCCTACAGTTAATTACCCAATGTAGTAGAAAATAGACTCCCAGTGGCATAGAGTTCAGTACAAAAAGAATAATAAAAGGGATTCTTCCATAAATAATTAATTTACGTATTTTTGTTGCTCGGAATGTAAACGACAATCTACATTAAGGCATCCACTGTGCATGGTTACCTAGCATACATTTACAAAGATTGGTAATTATAGTGTCACCTAGTTCCATGCAGAGCGTGATGGCAAATAGGTAACCTACTATCCCACCTGTGAATATTCTAATCACATATACGACAGAATTCGGAGATGAAAACGCTGGGGATGTATCCCTTCAACACCTATCTGATAAAACCTTGGGTGAATATATCACGGATGAACTAGGATAATTAAGCATGATCCGTGAACCTAGCCTAAAGCTATGTCTACACATCGAGAGGTTGATGAACTCATTTAATGCATGAATGATATGGCTCGGATCAGAGTTGGACTGCTTAAATTAAAATGTGTCGCCCTAAAGAACATTATCTAACAAAATGCCTGCCAGGAAACAAAATAGATATATAATTTAATTAAATGACATACAAATAAATAATTAAATAGTGCTTCTCAAATAGTATCATAATTACATATTTGTTTTAATTAATTATTAAAAATCTAACCAATTTGAAATTAATTATTACTATCATATTAATAAACATTCCTTCATTTTAGAATAGCTACACTTACCATCAGCTCAATATGCAACGAGCTACTACAGATCAGATGAAGGGTACTAATATACGGTTTACATTGTGATATAAATAGCAGAGTGTAATGATTCAGTGCAGTACCTACCAAAATATCGCAATCCCAGATATAGATATCATCTTCAACGTCGTCCATTGTGACTTATTGATGCGGTTTCCTACGTCTAAAGTGTCAACAGTCTATCGGGAAATCCTGGAAACAATCCATCCGGAGGACTGATCCATCAGCAATACATCTATGATTTTCAGACCAATGTGAATGTTCTACACAGGTGAAACCCTTCCCAAGACGACTCCAAGAAAGTATGGCATGTAGTTCACGACAGTCTCTGTATAGACGTCCAACAAGTTTTTACACCCGGGTCCGTTACCGAACTATGGTTTTTAGACCAATGTGAATGTTCTACAGAGGGTGAAACCCTTCCCAAGACGACTCCAAGATACTATCGCATGTAGTTTAGCATGACAGTCTCTGTATAGTCATTAGACGTTTTTACACCCGTGTCCGAAACCGAACTATGTTTTTTAGATCAATGTGAATGGTCTACACGGGTGGAAACCTTTCCCAAGACGACTCCAAGAAGTCATATCTTGTAGTCAACCATAAACAACCTCTGTATAAACTTCCAACGATTCTGTAAACCCGAGTCAGCAACCGAACTGATAGCGGCTGCTATTGTAAAACCCTGGTAGTTCCCTTTTAACGGTGTTCCCCCGTGTCCTGATCCCAAAGCATACACACAAATATTGGCCACAGTCATGACACAGCCAGGTAAAATAGCTCTGCCTCTCGTTGGGGGTTCTAGGTTTAGAAAACTACATGATTAAGACTGTTTCGTGGGTGCCTGTCGAGAACAGTACTGTTATGTCACTCACTGTGTCGGAAGGTACGTTGAATACCAGTGTCGCTGTGTCAGAAGGTACGTGGTATATCGGTGTCACGGTGTCAGAAGGGACATGGTATATCGGTGGGATTTACGCTCTTTCCAGCTGGACACACGTCCGAAGTTATTTATATACTAAAGTACGTTTAGTCCGATTAAGATCGAAGATAACGCATGTCTTCATTCGAAAAATGGTCAAATAATATGGGCTTGTTCTATGATTAAGTGGCAAAAACACTATTTATGAAAACACTGGTTATTCAGCAAGTTCCAGTGCAACAGCATTAAACAATCCCGCGGCTCTAAACCCCAATTCAAAATATATATATAAAAGTACCGTTTGGCAATAAAGTGGATCATATCGGTGCACATGTTACGATGAATGGATCATTTTGTACTTTCATTACGAGCTGTATGTATTGTTCTGTAATTTATTGTATTTCTCCATCTCACATGTGACTTCATGAGAATTGTTCTGTCAGTATAGTCAGTGGTATTCCCTGGGTTGTTTTTCTCAAAGTCGTACTGTACATTGTCGCTGACGAATCCAAGCATCAACGCTGTCTATGTCTTAAGAGTACATTCTATTGTCACCACAGGCTTAGACGTTAGGTGCCAAATTTGAGAAAGTTTCTAACGTAACTGGATTAAGCGTTGCTGTGTTTACAGAGTAACGTAAGAAAATGAGCTGAAACGCCAAAACCAGCGTTACAGAACACACCGAAACCCACATTTAACAGGAATTTCAAATTTAAATGTTTCTTAACGCTCTCCTGCTAGGAAGAAAACAGACAGAACAACGCTATAACGGAGGTGTCGAGAACAATACAGATGTTCAGAATGGTGAGCCAGACACGTCCATAATTAACTCGACGTCGATGACGTTGAAGCGGGAATTTAACATGGACTGTCAAGACGTTAAAGACGTACTTCAATGCCTCTATACGGGGTCAATGTCCAACATAAATTGACGTATTCTTTTAATACAATCATACGCTAATGTTTTCACCTTCGTTAGTAGATATGTTTGCAACAGATGTTAAAAGAACCCGCTTACCTTCAGACCGGATCATAGGCCGTACACAGAAATAAAGCTCACATTTTCATTGATTAAACATTTTCATTTTAAAATTTAATTAAGCGTACCCTAACCGGAAGTGAAGAGATCATCGGACTAAACCGGATCAGGAACAATGGCTGTATGTCATTGTTTTCATGCCTGGATCATTCCGCGAGAAGAAACATCAATATTGTAAACCTACATTGATTGGACGCGCGTGCCGGCGATCGATGTAATTAATGGGGAAGTTTGCAGTTCCTTGCTTTTGCTAACTATCAATAATCTTAAATCATCTAAATGTGTCGTGGCCCGCATTGCGTCCTTTGATAGCAGCACATATCAATTAGTTACACGTAACAGGGGCCGTAACACCGAGCGAATTACATTGTCACGATTAGTCCCGTTACGACAGATTGTAGCCACGTAATGTGTCCGATAATGTCGTTATAATTACTCTACATCAGTTGAGAAAACATTTAGAAAGGTTATGTTTATACAAATAACCCCATAGTCCTGCAATTGTACTACTGATTCATGTGAAACCCCAACTTCACTCTAAAAAATACTTCACTTTATTTTCCCAACGGTATCATACACAGCATCCTCTAGAACGTAAGCCCAGTGTTTCTTAAACATACGCTATTGCAGTGCACGAACTAGCTACTCTAGCGGATGAGAGACCAATGCACTCTCGAGGATAATAGGCCAATGCGCTCTAGGTTAGAGGATGAAAGACCAATGCACTCTAGAGGATGATAGACCAATGGCAATGCACTTACAGTTCTCCTAGACCTTTTAAGCGTATTACAGAATAGAATACCACGCAACTGCAGTTTGGAATGGCTGGAATATGGCACAGTTATGTCACTCGATCTTTAAACGGATGCTAGACGGCCATCTTCATGCACTTTGCGGAACAAATTTCTCAATTAACGGCGCATGGAGTCTGCTATGCGGACGACGGTTATTAAAACAAGTACAGAGAAAGGATTGTGATAGCAACCGTTCAGTACAGAGTGTTTTGAGGCTCCTACACCGGTATTCATAAAAGGGCTTACAAGTCCGTTTTTGATGATCAATATATAGCAAAAACTGACTTAAGCCCTTTTATGAATACCGGCCCAGGTGTATAGTATCAGCATGTTCAGGTTGACATGTAATGGGTTAATCTCCGTCTTTGTCTCGCCTCGTGCCTGTCATCTTCTTCATCATCACTGATGTTAATGTATTCTGCTGAATAAAAATTACCCTATTTTGGTATTACTTTATTTTTAAAGGACGAAGCGACGTTTGAAAATTGATATATTAATCAATATTGCCATTAATAATGAAAATAAATTAATGGCAGATAATCATTTACTTGCGAGGTCGTGTCAGATCAAAAGCCCATAAGTAAGTGCCAACATCATTGCCTATGAAAATCTATTACGTGGAATATGACAACGGTCGACTGGGATGGAAAACATTAATTTGTCATACGCCGCTATCACATAATGGTAATAAAGATAAAGCAAGTATGGAGGAAATATTAGCATGGCTATGAATAAATGAAGCTATGTCCCATAAAGAATTAATTGACCTACATTTTGTCTCCGAAGGGGCAGTAGGACCAGAAGGCCGTGTCAGAATAAATGGCCGTAACGGAACTAGATTCTGGTGTTAGTAGAGTTACACCTGTATAAGGTGTGTTTGCATTAATCACACACAAATTCAGTTGATCACTAGTTAGCGCAGTGTGTTAATGCACACAACAATACATCTTCGCCAAAATGCCAGGTAAAATAATACAGTCGACGTAGACCGAACCTAAGGTATCAACCGCTTAGATATATACTAGTAAGTTGAAACTAAAACCAACAGGACTCAAATCACGTATAGGTTAATTAAATAGATTACAGTATCCGTAATTGATACGTGTATTAGTTTCGTTAATTAATAACGGCACGACCTGACACGACCTCGCAAGTATTCAACTTCAATACAGATGTAGTGGTGTACACGTTATACTGCTTTGTAAAATAGCAGCAATGCAATATAAAGATAGATATTATCGCGCATTGATTGGTAATAGATTTCGCATAAACCAGCTGAACACATATCCATGAGGAAAGTATTGCCACTCGTGATAATACGTTTAACCCTATCCTTGCTGAAGGAAACCGCGAATGCCATAAAGAGAAGTGTCTAATCCAGAGAGAGGGAGGGAGATACAGGGACATGTAGACAAAGATTGATCTCAGCAAACACTGAAACAAGTTCAAACAACCAAATTAAATCGAATGAAATCCCATCTTTCACGTATAATACGTGTATGATATCACACATTGTATTGTATAACTTGCATCATTCACTCTAGTTCAAACAAGACGCGTTATAAATATTCAAAATGATATCCAAAAACGTTAATTAGCAAAACTAAATTTATCACAAAACAAATCGCCTCCATAATAGCATCTTTTTATGCTAAACATTTCAGAAATGAGCTAAAGGCGTGGTATACATCATGTTACGAGACGAATAGTATCAATAGATTCTAAAACATCCTAAAACCTTTTTTAAAGAATGTAACTCCATCAGTATGCGCATTGTATACGAGACGAATAGTATCAATAGATTCTGAAACATCCTAAAACTTTTTTTTTAAGAACGTAACTCCATCACTATGCGCATTGTATCCAGCCTATGGAAGAGCACACACGTACCGTATTTTAATATAATATAAAGTTACAATATGTACTTTGAAATGTTGACTAACCTGTTCTGAATTCATGTGCAACTTTCTCACGCCTATGGCCGCGTCAGTTAGTCCGGGAGGCTTTTTGTCATTGATAAAGAGGATGTCATTGACGATCACAGGGTTAATTAATACCAGGTAAACTCTAGAAAGTGATCACCCCGGCGCTCTGTGTGCATTACAAGGTGGTACGCTGTAGGTAGGCCTGCAGGTAAACCTGTACATGTACCACCAACGTCTGGAGAGCACTGTTATCCATCAAAGGTTAAATGATGACCCTTTAGATGTCTGGTAATGATGGTACTCGTACTGTAAATGCTGTGGATTACCGTATACTTGTATCTAAAGTGTGTGTGTGTGTGTGTGTGTGTGTGTGTGTGTGTATGTGTATGCGCGCGTGTGTGTGTGTGTATGCGTGTGTGTGTGTGTGTGTGTGTGTGTGTTAGATATGTTATTGTATGTGCGAGAGACAAATGAGAGAGAGACACAGAGAGAGAGAAAGGGGCAGACAGACAGGCAGACAGACAGGCAGACAGACAGGCAGACAGACAGATAGACAGACAGACAGACCCCTTTTACAAATCAATTTAATATAGAACGACGTAAATCAGAAAGTGAAGAAAAAAAATTGGATTGAATCAGTATTAATATGGCCAGAATAAAACCGAGAAGAAGGCCATCTAGTACATAAAAATCAAGGTTAATGAACTGCAATGTGGATTAATAAGAACAGATTATTATAAATGTAATTGCTTAATCCATATTACCACCATGTGACACTTGTCCGGTGTCCACCTTCCCTTAAAGCTAAAGGAAACACAAGGTAATGAAAAATCGACCAGTCGCCGCTACAGTCAAGCTTTCGTTTCGCTTAATCTATAGTCACATAGCTATTAGCTTATACGCTAATTCCCCGGGTTGCATTATGTATTTGCGGGGGGTTCTCCTCATTTAAACTGTTTGCCGTTGTATCAGAGGAACGATACCAAAACGTACGCTTTAAAGACCCCTGGCCAAACGGACCAGGGCCTGGAAGATTCTCAAAGGACAATCCCTATGCAATCATAGAAAAAGATGAAAAGCCATGTTTAGAAACGGAGTATTTGGCAACACAAGCTATAGAGTTCCTACGCACGAACTAAGGCGTACATGCATGCATTCGTTGAACAATGTATTCATTATTATGCATTTGATGCATCACCGCCCTGGCACTATATTGGCTATATACATCAATAATGCGACTTCAATTGAGGTTCTATGTGTTCATATTATTCATCTTCTATTTTCAGATCTGATTTGGACTCGGGGTTTTGTCCTCTTTAGCAAGAGCAAACTTTGTAACACTGTAGAGACATATTTCATGGAAAGGCATACTTCCTTCCTTATGTGTTAAGGTTATGATGAAATGATTCTATTTTTGAACGTTACTACGTTTCCTGATCCGTTATTAATTAACTTCCTTCTATGTTCGTGAATAGATAATTTAATGGAATGGTATACAAGTAAGGCACTGTCTATGGATGCTAGAAGGTTAAGATACTTTTAATCAAGAAAACAACGGGTAAATCTGTGTGCATGTGCAAATAAATCTGAACATCACGCAAAGATCTCCCGGGAGTCTCTATAAATCCCAGTATAGATAATTGTATTGCATTATATATGAATACTGGCATATATGCAGGTAAACCATATCAGCTTAAACCATATCAAACGATTGTATAAGATCACCCGCATAACTGCATAACCATCTACATTATTGTTATTATAAAGCTGTTTAGAAGTGGCGGTGCACATGCATAAAGGTTGCATACGGATCACGACGGGTGGGTTTATTGAAATTTAGTTTTCTAAATAGTCTGGCTTCATTCTTGCGTGAAATTAAAATGTCAACAGATTAAATATACTTTATTACCCTATACAATCTAAAGTTAACAATTGAGTTTAGGGTTCTCGATTACTCAGCACATACAAAATTCAAATTGTATGACGTCTTTGGGGTTTTTTTATCATGAAATATGCTTACACAAGCAATTACGATTAATCCACCGATGAATCCAACGTACATTCAAGTGTATGTAGTATTACTTCAGTGTGAAAACGAACAGATTACATTTCTCACCTTGTTATTGACGAATGGTCCGCCCAACTGCCGAATCCTAATCGAGGAAAACTGACCCCCTAATCTGGGCGGCCGCTGCCCCTGGCCCTGTCTCGAGGGGGACAGCTCCCAGGGTGAGGCCCTCATCTACCTGTCCGGCGAGTTCCTTACCCCGGGAACAGCCACCAACTCCACCCCCATCTAGAAAACCATCCACTCTTCCCAGACACCACGGAGACAGATTTAAACAGCTGTCCTCGAGGACAGCAGACTCCGTATACACATTTACACAGTTCGACCTCTTTTGAGGAACAGCGACATATTACAGACTCAACAGGTAACAGAGGTGTCCTCCTCGTTTGGTCAGGCTGTGATCAGGTAATATTATCAACATGGAACTACAGTCCACGAGTATTGATTTGTCAGATGTGCGCATGAATGAATGATAGCATTGATGGAATGGAACTTTTTTCTCACTTCAAAATGTCTCTTGTTTTAGAGTTATTGCCATGGGGTGTGTCCGAAAGAGATTAAATGCGCTATATGCTAAAGCAGAGCTCAATCCCTCCTGCAGCTCCAGACCTTTGAAGTACAGAGAGGAGGATTTCCATGAATTGCAGAAGGCTGTTGGGAGATGAGCGCAAATTTGAGTTGGCACGTGCCACGACGTCGACACACCTCTGGTTGTCGTCTGCGTCTTCGCGTGATTGACAGCTCCGGATCGATATATAACCGAGTGACTGTTGACAGCTGTTGTCCATTTCACATACCTACTACACACGTTTGGGAATTCGAGGGTAGGGATTTTATTCGGGGGCCTTGCAAAGGTAGTTCAAGCGTGAGCCGTTAAGCGGCTAGCCGAGCGGGGGATGTTTCAAACGTGAGCCAGCGTCCCAAGGTCATTCTGGGTGAATTTGACAGTAAACATTGCAAAACCGCATACTGAATAATAGGCCTACAGAATCATCCATACGAATTAAATGCGACATCCCAACGTATCTATAGGTTATCTGCGAACAGATTAGCAGGTATGATTATCTCTGGTTTAGTAGAACCCCAGACCATCACATGTTGCAGTATTTACAGTCCAACGAAATAATAAGTCGTTCCGCACTTGGACTGTTTACTATCCACCCTTTTCATAGCGTCGCTAAGTAGGTTCCTTTTACGACATAGAAAGACTTAAATCGTAAGGCGTATTTTGTTTTATTCATATCAGCCATAAGGGTCTCCTGTGTTGGCCAAACCATAAAATATCCCACCTCTCTTAAAAGCAAGTCGTCAAACAAACGTGTAAGTATCCATACGGCATCCGTGTTTTCCATTCTCCGCACCAGATAGGAGACTGCATTTTGTCTTTTTCAGTGAATCGGAAAATATAGCGGCACATATTGAAAAAGCATTGAAGATATTGAAGAGAAGTATATACATGTGGGTATAGGTGTGGCGGAAGCAAACATGAAAGGCCAAAATGGAATATTAAAAGATAAATGGGCCATCATATTTTGAGGGCACGTGTTACTTTAAGACAGATTGTCCTGTGAAGTCATAAATACGTGTATGAATATATCATAACCTTACAACCTGTGTGTATATGTATATAGCTGGAAATAGGTGTACCACACGTCGCATGCTGAATACCCCTTTATCTTCACACGCCCCCATAGCATATACTACACATACTTTTGCACGCTGTAATTTGTGGGGGGTCAATCAACATAGGGGACATAGATCGCCAGTTACACCGGTGAACTATTCACACACACACACACACACACTCGCATAGTAAATATTACAGCCTGTAAACTTGCAGCTAAAATGTATGCTATATACAATATTATATGTATACTTGGGCTATCCAAGGATCGCTGCTTTTTCATTATTTTTTACTTGTTTAAAACTCGTATTATAATATGAATATACCGGTTATGTCCGGGTATATTGTATGAGTTTTGAATTTCAATGAGGTACTACCTGTCGCATAAACAGTGTACCATCAAAGGAAGAGTTGTAAGGTCATCACGTATCATCTTAAAGTGTTTTCTATTAATATTATCAGATTAAATTTTTATTTGACATATTAAACAGGATATTTATCAAAACTTGAATTTACAATGCACACTAGAAAGTTAGTCACATAGCCGTTCAAAATGGACAGTGGTTTAGTTTAATCACATTTTATTCCAGACGAAATGGAACCGTTAGAAGTTATTACAACATATTAAATGAAAACCACTCCAAGTCGGACCAAGAGAAGGGAAAGAACATAACTATTAAGAATTAGATACATTGGTTATTTATGAGAATTCACTATACCTACCTCAAGTACGTCTACTAACGATGGTTAAGTCAATAAGTGGGAATGCCTTAACACCTCAGATCGGGAAAGTGGAAGGACAACCAAACGATACCTGTCTGATGACCAATGATGTAGGCTATACAATGTCCACAGTAAGGTACGATACTTCCACCAACACAGCCTATAGGCTATAGCTAACGTTTCGGACAGGCTGTATATTCATGAATGAAACCTATCCCTGTACATTAAGCCTATTCACAGCACTGATATGTACAGTACGTATGTTTTAATCTAATTTTAATCCCAGTTGCACGTGTCGTCAAGAGGATGTCCCTGTTTAAATACTGGTGTCAGGGGATATCTTCATGTTTGCACTATAACTGTCCGCAATCTGAGTATTATTATCCCGGTGTGCCACTCATCATAACAATATGTAGTTCTGGTTGCATAAATTAACACTGCATTGTTTAAATTGAATGTAAGTATATACCTCCTATATCAATACTGATGTGGTGTGTGTGTGTGTGTGTGTGTGTGTGTGTGTGCGTGTGCGCGTGTGTGTGTGTGTGTGTGTGCGTGCGTGCGTGTGCGCGCGTATAACACTGACCAATCACTGAATGGAATTCTCC
>JAVCKZ010069394.1:0-27966 GCA_034780755.1 Lepetodrilus elevatus
AGAGAGAGAGAGAGAGAGAGAGAGAGAGAGAGAGAGAGAGAGAGAGAGAGAGAGAGAGACAGACAGAGAGAGAGAGACAAAGAGAGAGAAAGACAGAGAAAAAGACACAGAGAGAGAGAAAAAAGATAAAAAAGAAAGAAAAGAGAAAGAGAGATATCAAATAAGTTTTAAGTGTAGCAAATAGTCTCTAATCTGAGTGTACATGTACTTAATGTAAATTATAGTCTAGCTATTCCTGACTGTAAAAAGATAAATATAAAATATATATTTTATTCCAAAATTGATGTAAATAATGATTATAACACTATAATTAAGTCTAGAATACTTGGCAACAAATGCGATAAAGAAAATCATAGCAAATTATGTCTTTAATGGGAGTGTTATCGACGTATATTAAAGCTCAAGTATTTGTGATATTGACCGTAATAAGATGATTGTACACAATAGCCGACGTAAGTGCATGTGGTCTCCTAGCGCTGTCATATCAGAAGCCTCAGATCCTTTGTGTTGTACGATTCAGGAAACTGGGCGAGACGCTCAAAGGAAGTGCTTTAAGTGGGATAGATACTTTTTAAATGCTGGCCTAACCCTGCCTTTTCCTGTAATATATACAAATCCCAGGTTCACTGTGACCTGGTTACATACTGTTTCGCATCCCACGGTTGGTGTGGTTGCCAAGATTTTACTGCATCATTAAAAAATAGACTTGTTTGTGATTTTACTGCAGCTTCATGTAATATACTATCAGAAAAGTCCAGGAGAATCTACAGACAATGTTTGTGATGATTTTACAGCTACTTCTTTAGTAATTTTTACTTTCTGTTTAATCTTCTCCCCGGAAAAATGGAAGTGGGTATCCTATTGGAATTTCATGATAACATATATTTACGATTTAATTGTAGTTTCTACGTCAATGCTTTGCCAGAAATATTTAAACAACATTCCATCATACCTCCATCGATACTGAAATCCATAACAAAACAGTAATCTATCCCAAACAATTCCAAGGAAAATGGAAGTGGTACCACATACAGGAGAGTAATGTTTACAATGTACACACAAAAACAAGGGAGATAACTCTCACCTGTCGTCGTCCACGAGACCGCTGCTCTTCTGCATGCATTCCTTGACGGCCTGCATGCCTTCTCGGAACCTCTGCTGCAGCCGTCGTGCGTAGAGTGATGCGCCACCCTCGCTCATGTACCCGCTTGTCCAGTCGTCCCCGCGGTTGTTGCCCTTGAGGATGTCGCCGTCGGACATGTACCCGGAGATGTAATCGTACGTGTCCGCATCGGATCCGTAGTCGGTATCCGAGACACTCGGACAGTTGGAGTTGGCACGCTTGATCTGACCGGAGTAGTATTTCCCGTGGTCGAACAGCGGCCGATTGACTCCGAGTCGATTGGGAGTACTGGCAGTGTACATGGCCGTCTGCGGAACCGAGATCCCCGGTATGTGGAAGTTCCGATTGGAAGACAGTCCTGAGTAGTTCGAGTATCCTCGGAAATATCCATAAGGCAGCGCACGCATGATCGGAGGCATGGGTTTAATATCCATAGTTTCCCCGGAATCGTCAATGAACGTCGTTTCCTTTTCGGAAAACGTGGTCTCCTTTCCTAGAGAAGGTTTGTGTATAGTTTCCGTCCGCACTTCCGTATCAAAAGTCGTTTCGATTTTTTCGCCGTGCCGGGGTTGCACGATGGCGATATTGTTAGCAGGTTTGCCTAGATGCGAATTCAACATTTTCACACCTAGTTTCGGGGAGTTTGTGGCAGCGCGGTCGTGAGCAGCGAGGAGTTCGTTGGCGGGCGACTTCATCACGATGCTGTCACAGGAGGAGTGAGATGAGTGAGACGAATGTCCGCTGTGACTCGACGGGGTGGAATCACTGGACAGCGGCTCAGACGGAGACTCCACCTGAGACGACGACCCCGACGACTTCAAACTGTTGCTGCTCGAATCCTTCATAGCATCTGTCAAATACTTCGTAGGCGTTATCGTCCTTTGCAGTACCGACAGATTCGTCTGAGTATTACCATCAGCCTTCATCACAGACCTGGTCGTGGGAGCCAGAGCACAAGTTGGCTTCACGACGTTCACAGTCTGCGTCAATGTCACACCGCTGTGAGCTGAATTGGGACTGGTGATCTGCCCGGTCCTGTTGTTGGACCTGTCGGCTCCTTTGAAGGTGGACAGATGTCCCACCTGGTTCGCGTGGCTGGCCTTGGGAGGGATGGTGATCTCGGCCATCACGTGAGCCGTGGCTCTGGGAACCGACATGCACTGGGAGCTGTTCTCCGTGGTCCGTGTCTGTTCGTTCCTCTTGATCTGCTCCTGCCTCATCTGCTCGTACTTCTCGTGTTCCTGCCTGAGGACTTCCTGTCTATGCATCTCCTGTCGGATCTGGTCCTGTCGCAGCTGCTGCTCCTGAAGGTTCACCCGAGGATGATGCTCCCTCTGCTGCAGAAGCTGCTGCTGTTGCAGGTACTGCTGCTGCTGAGCCAGCTGTTGCTGCTGAGCTAGCTGCTGCTGCTGGAAGGCTTGATGCTGCTGCTGCAGGGCCTGCTGGTGTTGGCCTTGCTGCTCGGCAGCGCTCATCTCAACCTGCTGCTGTCTGACTGGAGTCTGACTCTGGGGGACGTTGTAGTGAGCTGGAGGTGCAGTCTCGGGGATGGAGGCCACCGGGCTTTGAGCTTTAGATGGAGATGACAGAGTCTTGTGGGCATTCATTCCGGGGAGACTGCCGTACAAAGACTTATTATGAGATGAGGATGATGCTGAGGCGGCATTCTTGCGGTCCTCTTTACCAGATTTCGAGGACTTCCCTGAGGCAGACTTTGGAATGCCCGAACTCGGAGCAGGAATCTGCGACCCTGAAGATTTGGAAGATTTCCCGGATTGGGAAGACGACTTTGGAATTAAGCTGCCGATTTTCGTCCCCTTTTGGGGAGGAGGACTGGGTTGACTCTCCCTAGGTGCCCCCTTATCCGACTTCACAGCCTTACTGTCCGCTTTGCGACTGGGCACCGGAGAGTTTCTAGCTGAGGGGTTGGGAGACGGAGTCCTATTTTGTTGGGTGGAAGGAGAAGGCGTGCTGCGTCTGGCCGCATTACCACCGCTGTCTGGAGCTAAGCTATTTGCGTGGTCACGCTTCCCACTGAACGCACGTGCCAGGGACTTCTTCCCGGTCTTCGCCGGAAGCTTCGGGCTGCTGTAGCCATTGGTGGTGGTGCTGCTGCTGGCACCAGCATCTGTGGAACTGGAACTACGCGCACTGTACGAGGAAGCCTTGGAATCGGTATCACTCCGAGAACTTGTGCTAGTTGTGCTGGTGTTACTGGCCTTCGAACTACCTTTCACAGCTTTTCCTTTATCCTTCTCTTTGGAATTGAAAAATTTGAATTTGTCCAACATAGAGTTCTTGTTATTTCCACTGGGTTTCGACGGGTTGCTCTTTGTTGACGAGGTTGAGCTGGTTGAACTGGCACTGGTTCGGTTCGACTGTTTCTCCGCTGTGGTCGTGGGTCGCCCCAAGGTCCGACCGCCAGGCGTAGGAATACCAGACTGTGCGCCGCTACTTGGTGAGGTCGCTCGCTGCGGTATGGAATTGTTGTTGTTGTTCTTGGGAGCAACTAGACTGGAACCTGAAAAACAGAAAATATACTTGTCAAAATCTGACTGGAATTACATATGTTATTCATTAATGACAAGCACTGCCTACAGACAACTCCAATTCGGGAACCAGCCTGAAATAAATAAATACATATTAAGAGTCGACATCATAATCCTGTGATCATTCATACGGTTGCTATTAATGACAAGAGTGTTTATCTGAAATATAAACATGCAAATTACATATCAATTAAATTATGGCACACGTATACATGCAGAATAATAATTAAGGTTTGATTCAATTCAGAATACTGCCGAATGGTTAAGCTGTTGCAAGATCTATCTGGATTCTATATAAAATAATTCTGACTTCGAACATGCCGGCCACCATGGATGCTACAATCAATGCTGGATCTAATGTAGCAGATGTTGACACAGCATTTAATACAAATTACAATGGAAATATCCTGAACCCATGACAAACATGGTGAACAAATGCTATATTCTGCACTAAAACCTGTCACCGTAGTTGAATAATTGTACGTCAATAATGAGATGCGATACAGATCACATACCATTGTAGCGTGGCAACCACTGCACTTGCAAAAGGGTATGCGGGCATGAACGTGATATGTGAGCATGAACGTGATATGCGAACATTACTATGATATGCAAGAATGACCATAGAATATTATTAATTAACATTTGACTACAGGATACACATGGGATGTTGTCAAATCTTCTCTTTCTCCTCATTTAACTCAGATACAAATTATATTTTTATTAAATTAAAAGTATGAACATCCCCTTGAAGATCCAAATCATCCATCGTAGTCAAATACATTCAGCAAATTGTAAACAAATTCAAAATCAGAGCTAATAATGCTTGCATTTCACCAAATGTGACGCCAACCAAACAAAATATCCTATTCTAATTTGCCTGATAAATATAGCTCATTCCATAGATTTATTACTTCCGCAAGTATTATCCTGCAATTAATTCTCCCCAGTAATGGCCTCCTGTAGTCATTTTCTAATCAATATCGACATTTACCTGTAATCAGCTGTCAAATACCTGTACTAAGTAAACACCTGGGTTGGCTTTCATGCAGATCTCGTATCCACTAAGAGACAATAGCGCTCTTGCATCTAGCGTTCTTGTTGATCACTCTACAAGAGCAGTGTGGATTACTTGTGGATACAAGAGCTTCTTGAAAGTGAACCCAGGAGATATATTCATGGTGGGGGCCCAGTTTCATTAACATTACTGTATTGGATGTATATTTAATAAATTAATTATATTTTTATTATTTATACATATCTTCATAAAATATACATTGTGAGGGCCAGTTTCAAAAACATTAACTTGTTGCAGGGAGATTGAATAATTTGTTATATTATACAGACATATCTTCATAAAACATTTCAAAACGATGCACATTATCACAAGAAAACCTCACAAAAATTTCAAAGCATGATCCATCCCAGAGAATACGAAAACATTTTTTGGTATGACTTAATACTAACTCAAAGTTTTGTTCACAAATTCCCATATAAAAATTGAGTGTGAGCATGAACTCGTACTCGAAAAAGTTTCGTAATCTCGGTGCCTAGTCAATTCCAGCCCTAATATATTTCTGGAACTCTCTAAAGATTCATTCCGAATTCGTACATCCGACAGCAGGGCAAAGACAGAACTAAGAGCATCTCCACCTTGTAATTACCTCCCCTGTGGTAGCTCTCTAGTAGTTCTCGGCCATCACCTACCCACTATAAAGATAGCTCTTATCCTATTCCCGACAATCCCGCTCTTGTACTGTCACTCAAATGATAAGGTAATGACTGCCTACACCTGGAGAAAATGGGACCGATTGGCTGAGAGCACATGTTTAATATTAACCTTCTCAGTGCTGGAGGCAACTAAGGAAGCCCTATATTTATTTATTTCTATCGATCAAGCATGGAGAGTGTTAAAAATACACATTTCCTCATTATAAATATTACCCTTATATTATAATATTATAAATATTAAAGATTACCCTCATTATAAATATTGCATTATGTTATATATATATACACACTGTATTATAAATCATGCACCAATTGTTCATTCATTGAACATCAGTTACATAGAACAATTGAAATATTTTATAGTTGAAAAAAATCCATTTTTTATAAGAAAAGCATTATTTGTTGCTTGGTTGAATTTGCATGTTTTTGCATATTTATTCACTAAATATTGTTCTCATAGTGCATATTACACTATTTTAAAATGGTTACGCTACCACACTATATATAGAGTGTACTAGACACACAGACTAATAGCCTCGTAGGGATTAATTAAAGTTCCCCTGTCCCTGCCACAGCTGATTGATTATCATCCACATATATCTCGACAGTCCTCCAACTTCAATACCAGACACAAAGCAATTTTACAGATAAAAAGATAAAAATACCCATAAACAAAAGGTGAATATTGAAGAAGCAACAACACAATCATGTATATAGTTGACGTGTAATCGATGTATCCGTAATTGAAAGCTCAAACCAGCTTAAATCCAGCGATCTATTTACACAACCTCATCAATCATATGCCACTGTCAAAACTGATTTCTATTTATATAAACATGATATGTGCATTCAATCAAATACAGATAATATTAAAATGTTTACATTTAGTTTCAACATGGAATATTTCTTTGGGGGTAGGTCTATTTAATTTAAAAAAAGTTGATTTATAAAAACACATCATAAATGTGATATGTGACATGATAAAAGCATTCAATTAAATGCAAACAAAATAAATAATCATGTTACAATTTTAATATGTTCTCAATAGGAACACGAAATATTTGTGTCGTACAGAAAGCAAATGTGGACATTACAATACTCGATATATTCCTAGAGCCTTCATATATAATTACTTTGTGCTACTAGAATGACCTATAGTTATGACAAGCCAATATACTGATATAACACAATATGGCAAACCGAGCTATTATAACTATGACAAGCCAAAATATGACAAGCAAAGCTATGACAAACCAAGATATGACTAGGAAATATATTACAAATATGACAAGCCAAGATATTACAAATATGACAAGCAATGATATGACAACTATGACAAGCCAAGATATGACTAGGAAAGATATTACAAATATGACAAGCCAAGATATTACAAATATGACAAGCCAAGATATGAATACTATGACAAGCCAAGATATGACAAAAAAATATATTACAAATATGACTAGCCAAGATATGACAACTATGACAAACCAAGATATGACAATTTGAGCTATGACAAGCCGAGATATGACAAGACGAGATATGACAATATGACAAGACGAGATATGACAAGCTGTCAGCCATCAGGAAAGGTTTTCTCTCATTACACCATTAACATCAACAAGTTTCCTGGATATAGTCAAACTGGTATTGATTCAAGTAACTCTACGTCAACAGACTGAATCAAGACGGACAGAATTCCCTTTTAACAGTGTGTGGATATCCACACTGCAGCTTGGCTCAAATAGTAAGCCATACAAGATCAACTAGATGTAAAAATATAATGATAAAATTAAACCATGTTACATTCACTAAATCTATGAAGATGCAAGATCAAGTGAACATAAAAAATATAATGATGAATCTAAGCCACATTACATTAACTAAATCTACAAGAATTTGGTGTTTAAAGTGGTTGCAGAAATGCATTGCCTCTACGTTTAATCTACAAGAAAGATAATAATAAGTTAAAAATTTAAGAAACGTCAAAAGTAAAATACATGCAAGAAATGTTGTATCATTGCATAGTAATCTATAAGAAAGATAATAACAAGAATTAAGAATTATAGAAACAAAAATGTATGCAAGAAATGTAATATTGAGTATTCAAGTTGAAAAGTCACGTATAAGATCTACTGTGTAATGATTAACAATTCAACCCTGATGTACATCAGATAACAGTAATCCACATATATGCAATAGTAACCATTAAACAATGTCGATGGATGATTGACCAATCAGGACGAAGACGAGGTGTTAATATCACGTCAATATCGACCCGCCGGAACCAACAATTTGTGATTGATTGCTCAGACAAGCTCGCTTGTGTAATTGACATTCTGCCTCCTAGACATAGGCAACGTTAATATTTCATATCGGGATGAATACATCTCCATGAACAAAACTAGACGAACCCCCTCCTGTACGAAACCGCACAACTCTAAGGTAACGTCAAACCCAGCCTTATTCGTAGCGTAGTCGACGTCCAGTGATGGCGATAACGTCAGTGATAACGGTACCTTACAGCTATATAGTTTCGTACACGGATGCCGCCGGTCTGCGTTCGGTCGTAACCTCCGATCTGCGCAATCCCAGAAGTATGACGGTTCCCCGAAGCTAGACTATTCATCGAGGAATTCATGAATATATTGAAGTATTAACGAGAAAACGATGAGCAGTATAGTGCTGCTTTATGAGGACATGTGCGAATGGCGGAGCGGGCGATTGTATTGCGGCCTCCGACATGACTATTAATAACGTTTGGTTTGTATTCGGAGTGGTCATTAAGATTAATAGATCATAAGACGGAATTGGCTTTGCTAGGAGTTAGTCTGTGATGTGAATAAACTTATTATACTTTGTGTACATTAATGAATGCATTCTTTATTTAACAACGCAACCTAAACTGACATGCATGCAAACAATATATATCAAAATGCACATGTTTCTTTACTTTAGATTGGAAATTATACAAATTATTACAAACTTGTATTATTATTATTGTTATTGTTATTATCATTGTCGTCATCGTCATCATTATCATCGTCATCATCATCATCACCACCTTCATTATTATTATTGTTTAATTATTTAGCAGTCACTGTAAAATAACATTATAATTTAAATTTATTTTTATTATTATTATTATTATTATTATTAAATTATTTAACATTTGTGGTAAAATAAAACTAGAATTGAAATCTCAATTCAAAATGAATCCATCACTTTAACATTCCCACCTGTCAAATTTCCATAAAGATCCTCCTAGAACATGATCCACTAATTAAAGCTAAGCTTCCGTGGTCCCACAAAAGATGAATACAATATTCACCATGTCTTGTACTCCAAATAACATCACTAAACACACCGTAAAGATGACAACAGACGAAGATAAACTGGGACATAAAATCCCTCTTCAATAAAAACACAATACCTCATTGTAACGGCTTCACTGTAACCATGTAACCACGTTCGTGCTGTCAAAAACATCATCCGGTATCCATTTCCGTTCTGACCAACAACACAAACAACCGTCTTAAAGCGCCAGTGTCTCAATGACCAAAAGCATCAGTTTTTTCTACATGTCGATAGCATCCCGAGACACGATCATCCCAAGACACGACACACGGACTGATAAGGACTGAACAGCATCAGTTTACTCCACGTCTCACCGTGTGTACTTTTCCTGCCGACGTCACCTTTCCCTAACACCTAACTGGCTTTGAAGGCTGTAGGCATCGCTTTAACTGCTCTTGCGTGGAAAAGACTCACAAGGCAGCAGACGAGAGACAAACATGAAATAAACATAGGGTGGCCCAGAGGTTAGGTGTCTGACACTGAAGGTTTTCAGAGAACCAGCTGAAGACGTAATGGGTTTGGATCCCAAGTAATGATTGCATTATGAACGGACACTACTGTAGGTTTAGTCAATACTGTTAGTAGTAGATTGCAAGCTTAGTTTAGTCAATGCTGGTAACATCCTGATTGGAAACTTTGCCGACAGTATGTGAACATAACGTGAATAGTGTGAATAGTGTTTCATATGAGAGGACAGCAATGTGTACATAATGCAATTATTGCCTTATAGTTTATTTAACCCTCTCTCTGCTGGATCAGGCACAAGTACAGTTCTTTAGGGCATCTCTGGTTGCCTCCAGCATGAAGAGGGTTAATAGACAATATTCTGGACAAAATATGAATTCTTGTCTAATACAAAATGATATAATGAACAATATGTAAACATTGCCTAATACATCCCTCGTCAGTTAGAGCAATTCCAATCACCAAGACACTCACAAACCCGTAACTAAAGAATACAAATCCACATAACATAAGCAAACCAGTTTTCACAGATTAGACCCAAGGAAAACATTCCATCGCAAACATACCCTAACCAACAGATTCGTATCAAAACGTCAATATTGGAACTCTCCTGCCTTAGAGTACAGTACCTGGGCGTGATCCTGGCTTTGGCGATATCAGCTGGATCTGTGATTACCGTACACACTGACCAGCTTGACCACCTTGACCACTGTCCACCACCTCACACTGACCTGTCCATAATGGACATTTCTAATCCATGTCTACCACCCTTACATATTCCTCCACGGTAAGTGCCTTTGTCGTGGAATCCATTCCGCAGATTACCCAGGATCTGCCTTACAATTCCGTCCCGATGTGACGGAAGCCTTTTATCAGCTGGAAAGTATCAATCAGGGGAGCCTTGCTCGGAGAGTTCTATCTATGGAGAATAATTCTCAATTTGGTCGTCCGTGGGGGGAGGAATGGTTGCCTCAGGATTACTTCAGGCGATAGGAATCGGGGCGGATAATAAAGTTAATTCCATATTATGATGGATAAGTCATTTTATGCTCGATCGTTGGTGCTCACTATGCCGGGAGATATGTTATCGGCGCTAATGACAAAACATCTGTCTGCGAAGATAATCACTTATATTTCACGTTTTAATTACCAAAGTTACGATAGCCAATTGAAAAGGATTAATGGTTATTCAGATTGGCATGAAAAGTATTGGGTTTTTTAATGTATAGGATAGAAAGAAGAACGTCATTTGAACAATATTTTTATAAAAATAATTGGATTTATTTTTAATTTAAAAAAAAATCAATATAATTAATATCTTTCTTAATTAACCATAACTTACCTTGCGAAGGTTTTACTTTCGTTTTGTTAACATTCACTTGACCAGAGGTCAGCGATCTATTATTAGACACTCCTTGTCTGCCACCTCTCGTTGGCCGCTTTGTCTGAGACGTACTCATTTTTTACAACTTTCCACAAAAAGTGTACCTCCTCTGTTACGACTAAAAACACAATGAATAATCTTCTAGGGTTCTAATTTCTTGTCAGCAGCTTTCCAACATGAAACACCTGCCTGTCACTTCCTATTCTCATCTCCTGAGAAAAACTTGTCTCGTTTTTTCACCCCCACCTACACCAGTCTCGGTGCAATCTACACAGGAAAATCTAACAAGAACATTCCGCGAATCCATAAAATACAATCTCATCTGTAATATCCATGTACATAGTATATCGAATAACTGGAGCGTGAAACCCAATCAATTTCGCGATTTCGACTTTGAAAGGAATTCCTACTCCCCACGGTGAAGAAGTCGATGAATCCTCAAGAAAAAATTAGTCCGAAGTTCCATAATAAACAAACACATCCAGAAATATAAGAATATAATCCGTTCTTCGGGTCTGTATATGTGACCCATAGTCCAGATCGACTCGACACCGGTTTTAAAACAGGACTGTTACAAATCCATGTGAGCTGACAATGAGGACACAACACGGTCCGTCCCTTCGTCCCATCCATTTGTGTCCAGGTGCGACAGGTAAACGACTTCCAAATGTCCACGTTTTCTTAGCAATAAACCGCTTCCCTTTAAAAACTGACCACTTATCTCCTCTTCAAAGATCCCACTCTGAGATAACTGGACATTGCGTTGTTTGCCCACATTTACCCCCTGTTTACACGCATTTACCTGTACGTTTACGCATGCCTTGGGACAGGTAATCCTGATAATACCTGTAACAATAGTCACATGCCTTGACAATAGACAGGTGAGGGAAGACGGACCAAAGGTGATGGTTAAGGCTTCCACCTCCCACCAGCTAACTTAAGGCAATGCAATAAATCAAGCCTTTAGTTAGTAAGGCGAATCATGAGGAGGGAGGGGGTGGGCAAGGGGGGGGGGGGAGAACCACCCCCAAACCTCCAGACATAGGGGCCAAGGCGAATGTGCGTGGGTCCACTTTCTTAGGGTTTTATTACATATGTCTGTCCCCTCGGGGAATATAATCCATGTGTTATCATCTATAACCATCTTCTTTGTCTAGTCTGTTCATATTCAGCGGAGAGCTGTTTGCAGTTATGAATACTTCAGTATTACGGCATGTAGGAACATAAGTATGTAACCATTTAGATGAATCATATCTTCAAGGCTTCCGATGAAACCGCATACTGTTGTCAAACAACAGTCTCCAATAAGGAGACATTTACTCTGAATCACAGCGATAGAAACTAACTTTAAAACTTACTATCCTGAATAGTGATACAAATAACAAATGTAATTAAGTTCTACTCGTCCTTTGATATGAATAGCTTTAGCATTGAGAGAAATGACCCAGTCTAAGTGAGCTAGTGTTGATTTCGATCCCTGGAATCATGAAATAAGATTAGCTAAATAAGATATACTAGTACATGATGCCACGCAGTAGACTTATTTATGTTGTATTAATTAGATAATATAGCATGAACATGATATGAGCAATATAGAATAAAATGTATATCCATATTATAATTAAATAAGTAATTGAAATGAATGATTATTATTTCAGAGTTCAATTTTCCAATAAATTACAGTAACAAATATTAAAAAAAATTATATTGTTGAATAAATAAAGCATATGATTAACCATGTAGGGAGCGACATTAATATAGGATGTCAACATCCTGTTTGTCAATCCCCCTCTCATGATGGGTATATTTATTGTTATTGTCATGTGTGTATATCCTTTCATGAGAATAAATAGTGTTTAAATCATGTGATTAACCCTCTTGCTGCTAAATTAATTACAAATCGCTGCTCTGTGGCATATCCAATTTCTAGCAGTCAAAGGTCAAGCACATTATGTCAAAGGTCAAGAGCAAACACAAGCACACTCCAATATTCTTGAAATAAATCCCATTATGACGTCATCGGGCTTAATATTTGATTTGTCCTTTTAACCCTCTTAACCTCCTGCATGCTCTATTGAACAGTTATTGTGATTAATCCAGCATTGAGGGGGTTAACTCGGATTGAATCTACATATTAACTTTCTGAAGATTGACGAGATATGAACGTATATATCAAACAATATATCAGACAATATCAGACGACCTGAACATGAACCGTGACAATTAAGGCATTACTACCTATAGACAGTAGACGTTGACCCTTATAATAAAAGATTGATTAGATACGATAGGGCGACATCAAACATATGAGAAATACAATACGTTAATTGAATGTCCTTACAATCCTTCACCACATTGACGTGGTCCGTCGAAATGTATGCAGTATTCGTAGTTTGAAATGCATACAATATTATAACTTTGAAATAGAAACCAATTCCCATGAATTATTTGAAGTCAGTTGAGTGGTAATTCTATGAAACAGAAATGTTCTCTGAAACACATTCCCATGAATTATTTGAAGTCAGTTGAGTGGTAATTCTATGAAACAGAAATGTTCTCTGAAACCCATTCCCATCAATTATTTGAAATCAGTTGAGTGGTAATTCTATGAAACAGAAATTTTCTCTTGAAACTAAAAAATTATCAAAAATACTAAATAAATTCGGGTTGAATGACATATCACTGAATGCGCTAACAGACATATTGTACACTTGATGACTCTGTGTAACTGAGTTATTCATCTGACTGCGACTTAATCTAGAGACTGGGAATGGGATGATAGATCCCTCAGGGTATAATTGTACCGACTAGCCGATAGAAAATTCATGTAAATGTTCGCCATCCTCCGCGATTCCCGTGAAAACATGTCGCTAGGAAAGTATGCTGTCTCTCGTTGGCTACCATGATGACTGTTTATATTTACCATCAATAAATAAATCAACATGTAGATTATTTACGACAGTTCCCGAGATGTCAAACGATCACCACTTTATTATATGATTATCCACAGTACCTGCTGGAAATTTGTGTTGCTTATCGCCTTGCACATGCAAGCAGGCTAATATATAGCCAATCAGATTGCTCGAAATGTCCTCTTTACAGTCGTGCCGTTCAATAGTTCAAAAATATCCTGGCCAGTATGACGCTAAACCGCTAAGCATCTGAAATCTGCCGATATATTCAATGTTGTCAAGCTGCAGATAGGTTACTCTTGGGCTCTAATGAGATTAAATCTGGTCAGATTTCAACCGGATTGCCACGAGATTTCCACGAGATTGCCTAGATGACCAAGAGGCAAGACTGACATGATATCTCCCATGACACACGTCACTGACATGACATCAGTTCATATAACTGACACGCTTTCAGTCCGTGATCCGTGTAACCGAAATATACGCACAGTTACTTCTCGGTAGTTCCAGTTATGAAGGAATGTATGAATAATTACCATCAGATGCCTCAAAATATTGATTGCGGCCATAATGTCAATCGGTGCATCTCTGAGATCGGACAACTCGGAATGTTTGCAGAAACAGTCACTGCCGAGTCATACAAGCATACACTGAACATAATGGTTATCAAAACAAATAAAACTAAATACTGTGAGAAGGAGAGTAGGAACAAGGAAGTTAGTATTTTAGATGCCTTGAGAAACTATTTATATGTTTTAACAATGGCTATTTGAAGTACATGGGTAATCCTTGTTCTTCTATTTCACAAAGATGTATTTGAGCAGTTATTCTTATTATTTATTAATATTATTATACACATTTATGTAACGCTTATCGCTACATAAATGTGTATAATAATATTAATAAATAATAATTTGCTGAAAATATATTTTCCAAAATGGCTGCCATGTCCAGAGACCTAGGAATCGTCAGAACCATGTTTCATCATAATTAAACAAAAATAACAGATCATAGATGCTTAAAGTTTGGAAATTCCACATAGGCGTTAGAAAACACAGGCATTGCATGATCGTGTGGAACCTTCTTCTGGTCAACAGACCGATGGAGCTAAAAATACAACCAATCATATTTCATTCGACGTAATTTGATTCGTCTTCGTATCAATCATGATCAAACTTTATGTCCTTTGTTGTTGGATGCCCCAATATTCCCGCTAGATTGATATTACTGAACCAGTTGTCAGGAATATCCTTTGAAGGAGGACCCGAATGACAAGGACAAGCCATGCTTGGTGTTGAAGCTGGGTCCCACCCTCTTGAGGGGTCGTGACCTGACCCCTGACCCTTGACCCCAAACATTTGTGTTCTCTTTCAAGTGGTACTTCAGTCCTTCAGATGCAAGAAGAAATTAAAGTTTTATAATCAGTTAGCAATATCTGTGAGTCTTCTTTGTCTAAGGAAATTTGCACATTGTTGTTTGAAGGTTGGCAGTGAAATATGGCGATTAAACGATCTTGCATAAATTTGCAAATAAGATGTTAACTGGGACAATATCTTTGTAATCAACTTGAAATGTAATCCCTGTGTGGGTATCACACTGTCAGATAGTGACACTTTCAGGCTGTGACACTTTAAAGGCAGTGTCACTTTCTCACACATTTCTGACACGTTCATCTGTTCATATTGAAAAATAAAGGAAATTAATTGAAGATATTATAGAATGTTTAATATTATGATTCATCATAATAAGTACAATACCAGAAAAATAAATTACCAAACTTTCTGTAAATATGTGAATTATAAAAATATACTTAATCTGAAAATGAAATAAATCATATGTTACATCATCACAATTAACGAATAAACTTACCAAGCATGCACATCCACAATACAGATCTATTAATCTACAGGAATGAGGAGACATTCTACTTTAAACAGACATTATGGCAGGAAAACAGGAAATAATTTGATGGTCAGTGTCGCTTTAAGACTGTTAATGCTGTAATACTGTGGAAAACAGTCATGATATTTCTGGTCAGTGACTCTTTAAGCACCGCCCTCGATGTTAATTACGAACCCAGACAGATTTGATGTACCAATGTCCATTTCCTAATTTGAGTGACGGATATATACGTGGCCGTGATTGAATTCTTACCCCACTGTACAGGATTCCTGCGGTTAGAAGCGAACCCATGAACTTCCGCGGAAATACAATCACGTCGGCACCTTCGAAGAGCAATGGCCGTTATAATTCAGTTACGATATTGATTGAATTCAAATGTTATTCACTGGCAGACTTCAATTTTCAAATTGATGCAACACCTACACTATTTAACCTTTTCAATTCCTTGAGGATGACTTAAAGAAACATGATGCTGATTTGAAATGGATCGAAATACCGAAGGTTAACTGAATAAACTAGGTTCCGTTCCACAGAACATTTGTAGACCTACTAGATTCGTAACTCATATATATTGCATAACTAGTTAAGACTCTCACAGCTATTATCGTTTCATGAAATGGAACCCTACATTTTAGTACAAGAAAACTTCCTGGTATGTTAAAACTATTTTTGTCGTTGACGGCAAAGTAGAAAAAAAAGTTAAGAGAAAAACCCCATTTGATATGAGAAAACTGTAAACCACACAAAAAAGGAACTTTCTAAAACCATGTAAACTGGAAAATAACATCGTAGAGCACATACATGCAGTAAATGACGTCAGGAATCTTACGTCAATGTATAATCAATAAACACTGCTAGCCAAGCCATTCCATTCCAAAGTCCCAGTATATAATGCATGGGTATGAAGACATATTAGTTTGCTTGAGGAATCCTATTCTACAATGTAGGACACGAGACGTGAAGCTCACAATGCTGTTCAGAACCAGACTATCTCGATCAATAAGTCTATGCCGATATGCAACCATTTCTACAGCATCGGTGTCTAAGTAAACTAAAAGAAACACTGGTAAATAGGTACTTAAAGCAACATTCTGACAAATCGATAAATTTTGTTTTTCTTTGCGCTTAGCATATATCTGAAATGTCGCAATAACATTCATGAAACAAATTCTATGTAATAAATAATGTAATAAATAATGTAATAAATAATGTAATAAATAATGCAAGAAAGGCAGTAAGTTGTGAATAATGTAAAAGCTTATTTAGATTTAATTTCTCGATAGCATAATATAAAATAGTAAATAGATGATTTATCAGAAATGTACTTCAATCAAATCTTCTTCTAGTAGTGATTTGTCATGATTATTCAGAAAACAAATTATATTTTATAAATAATGTAAGAAAAGTATCAAGTTGTGAATTATGTGATTGCCTATTTATGATTCATTTCTCAATGCAAAACAGATAAAAGTAAATAGGTGATTTATGAGAAATGTACTTTAGTAAAAACTTTAAAGTAGATGTGATTATTTGCCAATTGATTAGATGTACTTTAATCAAAACTACAAGTAGAGGGTGATGAAATGATTTGAATAAGGATGATTTGTATAAAGCCAGGATTGGCATCAATTTAGGTATATGCTCTATATCGAGACCGATAGCAGTGTTAAAAGTAGGTGTAGCATTGATTTAATGCTGGTTGCCATAACAATTACAAGAACTGCTTCATCCTTCAAGCTAGCAAACACCCTCGTAGCCAATTACCCAGAATACCGAGGATAAAATGATCAACCGTGATACGAGTCTTACAGCTTAGGTGTTAAAGTAGTCCGAAAGGTGAATTAACATTTTCGCCGTTTTCTAACAAAATTCCTCTTTAAATCCAAAGTCAGAAAATCTTGCTTTCAATTTGGAAAAGTGTATCTGGTGTATGGTGATACTCATGAATACAAACATTTCGTCGAACTTTAAAAGAAATCTCACAATCCCAATCACTCCTTATTGTTGCCGGAAGGGAGGTAACTCTAAAGTATGACATGAAACTGAGCTTTTCATGAGATTGTTATCTGTTGGATTGTATGTCTAGACAGACTGTCGGTGATGGGAAAAAATGTGAAATTACATACCAGTATATGTGCCTAAAGCATAAATTTCATAATCGTCACCGACAGAAAATCTCGTATTTACTTATAATAAAAGTCTTTGTAGAAAACATTCTTTCTCTGATGAACAGAACATTGTAAATGGGGAAACAGACATTTATCAGTCAAATGTTCGAAACATCTCTGGAATATCAATTCCTTCTGACAGCAAAAACTTCCTATTGTCAATGAGAAATAAACAAAACTACGAGAAAAACTGACAGCTATATCCAAAATATTCCATTCTCCAAATAGATAGCCCGACTGGCAGAATTTCTAAGAGTGATACACAGTCAACATTACAAAGAGTCCCCCAAATAATTTTTCAAATATATATTTACCTAGTTCCAGATACATATTATTCGAAAAAGTTGGTGTCATATTATCAAAAACGCACGATTAACTTTTACACATATAATTTTTCAAATATATATTTACCTAGTTCCTGATACAAATTATTCGAAAAAGTTGGTGTCATATTATCCAAAACGTACGATTAACTTTTACACATATAAAAATAATAAACCTACTGGTTGAATTTTCATAGTCATTCAGGTATGATACTATAATGTAATATTCAAGCAATGACAACCAGCGAAAGTGGTTTTCATGCTGAAGTGATAATTTACAGGACAGGAGATATCGTTATTTCAGACCATCTGACCGTGTACAAGAGCGCGCAGACTAATAGTGCATAATGACGCCACTTGCCTGAAAAACTCGGACAATTCGATCAATACAGACTCGTGCCTTTAAAGAAAATGTTCCCCATTTGCGTTCGGCCCGTCTGAGTTTTTCTGTTCCTGAGATCAGCGTTCCATTACATGGGGTTGAATGAATCTCAGAAAATTAATTGAAGCTACAGATAGACATGAGAGTCAATAGAATGTCGGTACTAACTTCTTTTGATAATGTCACTTTGTTAGGAAATCAATCTTAAATGTGTATGTTATACTTCATTAAGTCACAATAAATCACATGAAGTCATGAAGATATGGGCTTTCATGTTTGTTAATCACCTATATGAAGAGAAAACAGTCTGTATCATATTTGTCATTCTTTCCTTTAAAAATGTATCCATCAATCAAATATCAATATTGAGATTGGAAACTCGTGAAATAAAAAATGATGAAATCATGACAGATTTATTTGTTGGCATAGTAACAGCTAGATTTCGCAATAAATCAATGTATGATGCAACTGTCTTGAAAAATAAATATCATTCCATCATATAAATGACATCATTTTCCTATTGTCAAATTTTGAGATTCAGAACCGGCCTTGCACCGATAGTGTACCACCAATCCATCACCAAATCCTCCACCCAATCATACCTCAATTCCCCTCCAAATATTCCATCCAATCCTTCCCCTATACTCGAACCAATCCTTCCAAAATCCTCTAAATACTCCACCAAATCCTTCTTCAATCCTCCCAGAATACTGAAATGTTTTCGTCCACAGAGTAAGCAACAGGACCCCCAAGGGCAAGATTCAAACTCGGACCCTCTGGTTTTATAGACCAATGCACTACCCACTGCACCATAACACAGCCCCGTCATGAAAACGATATTGGGACTGTCTCATGTAGTAGCTCTGTCATGAACTTTAGACCGACAGCAGTCAACACATCAAATTATCAATTAGACTGATTGGACAGGCACATTAAATATGCTGATGATGGTTATTAGGCACCAACACAATCAGCTGCACTTAATTGCTGAGTTGGACAAACAACCACAACGCAAAGATGAGGGTATGCTAGACTGAAATACAACGAGGAGGGCATGCTAAATTGCAGTGCAATGAATATGAACACATATACACATTCTGCAGTACAGATATTGGAGAATTATAAACTGCAATGCAATTATTAGAGATATTAAATACCTATAAACACATTGCAGAAAATCTATTGAAGGCTAAACTGCATACAAATTATTAGTGAATTATTACCGCAATGTAATAGTTGAGAATATGTCCAAGACAACAAAAACACAAGAACACCAAAACTCACACATCAACTTCAGAAACATATTTGTGAAAATCACATTGGTTAAAACAATTCAGCAGGTTTTCACCAATCAGTTCCTACTTGTATCTGTTCAGCACTAGGTACAAGTGTTCAGCACTGGATCCACATATTCAGCACACTACCCAATTGAATATTCAGCAGGCAGTTTACTTTGTTCAGCACTAATCCATGAACTGTTCTGCACTGGGTCCACTTTGTTCAGCGCTATCCGAGAAAGTGTTCAGCACTATCCGAGAAAGTGTTCAGCGCTATCCGAGAAATGTTCAGTGCTATCCGAGAAAGTGTTCAGCACTATCCGAGAAAGTGTTCAGCGCTATCCGAGAAAGTGTTCAGTGCTATCCGAGAAAGTGTTCAGTGCTATCCGAGAAAGTGTTCAGCGCTATCCGAGAAAGTGTTTAGTGCTATCCAAGAAAGTTTTCAGCAATATCCAAGAAAGTCTTCAGCAATATCCAAGAAAATGTTCAGCGCTATCTGAGAAAGTGTTCAGCGCTATCCAAGAAAGTGTTCAGCGCTATCCATGGACCATCTGCATGAGTGCTACCCACAGACGGCATGTAGAGAAAACACCCTGTATACTTAGCTCAGTGAAGTCGGGACACTCGCAATGTCCCCATGCATCAGTGTCGGATCCACAAAATATAAAAATAGGCTCTCGATAGCAATCCATCGTGGATAATACCAGCCAAGTCACAAACACCATAGATAATCAAATGTAGACTTCTGTCTATAATCAACTGGAGTACAAGTCACTAGCACTGTCTAGAATCAATAGCAGACATTTCAAGTCTGCAGAGGTCTGCAGAGGTCTTCAGAGGTCTTCACATGTCCTCACCAGACCTCACAAGTCTTCAATCCTCTCAGGCTATAAAATAAGCCAAGGAACGAAACCACATACATCCATGGATTTTTGTCCGAAAAAACCCTCCCCACCATGGAGGCGTATAAAACCTCCCCACCACGGAGTCGTATATTTCTGAAGCTTCCTCTGGATCCGCAGCACCACGTGTAATTCTCAACGATCTCGATTCAGATTACAGAGCGAAGAAGACCACAGCAATCTTCCCAGGAAATGTCCTGTGTTTTACATACAACCAGATGTCCTTATGTTCCAATGTTCAATGTCCATCGGTCAATAAACTAGCCAGTGATTGGAAGTGACAGGATACTGACACAATGTTCCTCAAGTCTATCACTATTGAATGTCTACAAAAGTAGACAAAACCTAAAGCAATAATTTAGGATTTTTTTAACGTCCTTTCAGTCCATAACAAATGATGATGGTCAAAAGCGCAAAGCTGTGAAATTAACGACACGACCCCAAAAAGAACATCTAAGCCAAGACTTACAGACTTTGACTACGGTCTACTTCCTGCGACTCCTCCTAGATACTAATGCAATAAGACAGATACCAGTCCAGTATGAGTCAATGAAATTAATCCCCAGCTAATATCTAATGCAGTAGATTAGAACACATTGACCAATGTCCAGTAAGTTTGGACACGCCGACCCTCCGGGGATGTTTCTCGATGACCATTCTCCAAAATTGAAAGTGGACCCCATCCAAGTGGTCATTATTGGCTGCTGAACCCCGAGACTAAAGTTTTGTTGACCACCAAACACTGGTTTTAGCCATAGAATCCTTGCAAGGATTCAATTAATGTTATTACAAAGCATGAAGACCATAATTGGCTCCATTATCACTCCATCTGGTCTTGCATTGAGTGGACCCTTGCTAATGTGTTTTTATGGAGAATAAGGGGTCAGGGCTGACCCCGTAGGGAGGTCATTCATCTTGATTAGTCATGTAACATGGTTTGTCAGGGTCCAATGGAGTTATGTCGGAAATCAAATCATGTAGTTGGACATATTCTATAACATGGACTTGCTTAACCTTTCAGCATAAATTGCTGACATAAGAAGAAATTATAGTATTAGCATATATATTGATAGTATACGCTTACATACTTAACCTTAAAATTATTTCGTCATCATAGAAAATGCTAATTTCACGTTTTAGTTTATAGTTTTAGTGTATTTAACTATTATCATAGCTAACAGTTACATATATGGCTAAATGCTGACATAAGTTCATCATCATAGGCAATGTTAAATTTAAAGTTTTATTTAAAGGTTTTGTATATTTAACTATTATCATAGCTAACACTTACAATCATTATTATTATAGGAGATGTTAATTTCAAATATTAGTTTTGGTTTTAGCATATTTAACAATATTTATAGCAACACTTCCATATTTAAAAAATAATTTTATTTCATCATCATAGGAGATGCAAACTTTAAATATTATTTCTAGGTTTTTCAAAACAATATTGACAAAAATCTTTCTGCATTTAACATTGAAGACAATTTCATCAACACAGGCGATGCTAATTTAAATTTTTATTTTTATTTTTAGCATACTTAACATTATTGACAGTAACACTTCTGTATTTAACTTTGAAGTAAGATTATTTCATCCTCAAGGCAATGCTAATTTCAAAGTGTTCGTGCCACCCACCCACAAAGGAAGTAAAATGCATAACTGAACCGTCTCCCAATTCCAGCAAATGACCCTACTTTGTTCTATGGAAGAGCCAGATGTCATCTCCATTTGAGAGTGTGCTCCGTCAATTGTGTTTTCCTATCGGGAAGCACTACAATTGAAACCCACGAGGGACTGGAAGCGATGAAACCGAGAACCTGCCAAATTTGGAAGCTGTCTGGTCTCATGAAGAAAATACCCATGCAAAGGAGAGATCGTGTTAATTGTCCGGGCCGGATATCTCAAGAGTAACAATTATTTAAAACCGTTAAACGAACCGAAAGTAATTGGGGAAAGTTGAGAAATAATACATGCATGTACAATGGGAATATTACGCCGGGTGATGATATGCCTGGTCTTATGAGTTCAGCGTCCTTGGATGAACTCTTGTCTGGGTGCTGCTTTCAGCAGTGACTGCGGTTAATCAGGTGTAAAATACATTGTAATAAAATTAAACAATAGGACACTGAGCACATCTGGAATACAATTCACATTGGATTTGAGATATTACAGTTTTGGAATCGAAGTGCATGAACCTATTTACTTATTCACCGACAGATAATGATGTCTGCATATGAATTTGCATGTTGAAATTAATCCATGCATCCAAATTCAAATTTAAAAAAATAGAATAATTATGTAAAAAAAAAAGAAATTGTAATTGGGATTTATAACCGCTTTCAAGATTCTTCTACTTATATAATGGCTTCAACAAAGGACAGGAGAAAACCAGTAACATCCATGACATTGAATGTTGCAGTAAACATGCGAGTACTGTGGATATTGGCATCGAGAGAGATCCAAAGTACATGTAATAGTATCTTGGAAACAGTAGTTCTTCTTAGGTATCCAATTTATTGGAGTGATGACAGACCCTCTGAGCTCCGTTCTCAAATGTCCTTGTATAGATAATAACATTCTCAACTCCCTTGAGAATATAGATCACATTCCAGCAAGAAACCGATCCTAACAACATTCATACTAGTCAAGATTCATTCAATTGCAAACACGACTGACAAAACCATTTAGTGGTACATACAAACTTATCAAATTCACCCGAGATAAAACTAATAAAGTCTAGCACTATGCTAAAGCCATCGATTCCAGCAATTGAATTTGATACTATCTCAGGAATTGATCTACCCGGTGATCAAACGTATGCCTCTTATTAACCTAGAAATCATTGGCCTCAATTGGCTCGGATGACCTGATGGATGACCTGATTCATATCGCTTCTGAAGACAGGTATACAAGCAGTGACATCCTAGACCAATTGGGTTTTACTGCAATTCATACTGGAGCAGCATATCATGTTAACACCGTGATTGACAGCTGTCAACGACTCATTAAAATCTCTTAACCCCAGCTTGACCCCGATATCAGCGACATAGGCATAGCAGGTGTCGTGGTGATGTATGCACTCCTGAAAGAATCTACGGATCAAACAGTAAAAGATAAAAATAAATACATGGCTTTATTTATATTTTATAGCTCCTTATTTCAATTTAACCCTCTCCCTGCTGTATTAGGCATCTATAGACAGAGCTTGCTAAGGCATCTCTGGTTAACTGTTAACTGTTTTTCTTCTTCCAAGAAATCAGTTTAAATCTAAAGATTTAAATTAGATTAAATAGTCAACACATCTGAAGTGTTTGAATCTGTAACTGAAAGGATTGAAAGGGTTAAAAGTATTTGTTTTATTGGCTCAAAGTATCCGTCTCCAGATGCGCAGATCAAAGGACTGTCTTAGTGTTAGTCCAGTCCTTAGAGAATGGAGATTTATACCGCCGACGTCTGCGAGTATTGAGCCAATCGAACCCAGGTATCTTTCCGTTATCATTAAAACTACTTTTATCGTTACATTTTATTATAAATTTTATTACGTGGCACTTTTCCTTTTCCCTACTGGCCCCAAACAGGTGTTATCTTTGGTCAGATACCTCGGATGTCCTCTTCTTCATGACAATAAAAAAACTCCCGCGAGTTCTCAACACCTGATTCTTAGTTAATGAGGCCGACACTTTAGCACACTGCAACGTCTTCACGCAATACGTGGGCAACTCGCGCCACAGGGCTTCAGGGATACGATTCAGTGTTGAATAATCTGGGAACTTTCGGAACATGAAACAGGATCATGGCAGAGCCATCAGCTAAATAAACAGAAGATATTCCAGCGGCAGCCTATGGTTCTGGAAGATTACCAGATCTGTAAGCAAATTGAACCTTTCAGTGTTTGTTTTCCTGACAGCTATTCTCAATTATTTATTTGAAGGTCTTCCCCTCTAAGGATTTCTACTACTGTGTTTCTGACTGGCGTCTCTGAACGCCCCTCTCCAGAAGGTGTTTATTGTTTTCGTGTCTGTTGTTTTCAGATGGACAGCAGAGTTGTTCACCCCTTTGCTGCTATCCAATATAATATTTAGTTTGCCAGATAACAGTAAAAATGACTGAGATTAGCATTAACCTTCTCCATGCTGAATAAAATCAAAGTGTTCTATTTCTGCATGTGATTGGGCAACTTAGTCACCTTCAGCAAGGAGAGGGTTAAAGGGTACTGCAAAGGAAATGAAGTCTGCATGTTGTGGAAGATTCAGAGAAACTTTAAAGTCATCATATAGTGACTGAGATTATAAAGGAAAAGAATGCAAACCAAAGAATTCTTTAAGTAAAATTAAAAGTGACCAATAACCTGTGTCAGCAGAATTTATCATTAACATTACAAGAAGTATTTATTTTTCTGATATTATACTCTTTCAGTAATCATACTTGGGAAGCTGTGTGATGAGATCAATCTACAATAGATGTATCCAGTACTACTTCCCTGACAACTACTCTCAGTGTTATTTAATTAACCAATAAATAATGTACAACAGAACCCGAACAACACTTGTAATTAACCGATATAATATTTGTTTTCTTCACATTCTTTTGTCAGTTTATGTAATTAACAATAAACATAAAATACTTTTCACGAAACTGGGACGGAAATTATCAAAATAATGTCAGTTTTCATTGATGTCCTAAATTACAGAGCAGAATCACTATCTTTTGTGATGACCTCTAACATTCAAAGGGTTAATCAAGAACTGACCCACTTCAGACATAATGACCATGTCCGTGCGTTCTTGACCACTGCCTGCTGGGAGTAATCCCTCTCTAATCAAAGGAGGAGGAAAAGTTTGAGGGTCCTGCATTTGAAGGAAATTGCGTCTGGCTTTAAAAGAGATAAATGAGAGATAAATGGGATGTTATGGTGGGCCTTTCGGGTCATAATGGGTTAAAAGAGGCAGCATAACATGATAAACTTGGTGCCAGGATAGGGTTCTATCTGTGTAGTAATCTCCTAACAGAAGCTAACTGTGTCACCACATGTAGGTGGAATTGAATTTCATACCTTCTTTGCATTGAATTACTTCAGTGTTTAATGGAGGCTATTGTTAGCTGAAAATCCTAACAAAAAGAGTTAAACAAACTGCGCATCGACAAGTCATTAACTGAAAACACTGCTGTAGACGAAATCAATTTTCAAATGTTGAATTATTTACACGTAAAGTTTTCTTTCTTTTAAAATTAAAAATATTATTGACAGGTTATTTAATAATAAATTACAGATAATCATCAATCATCGTATAACAAAAACATGATCACTAGAGCAGTATTGACATTAAGCAAGCTAGAAAGATATGAGATTGACATCAATAAAAGCATTCACGGATTCACAGAACCTGGTTAAACATTGAAGAAATCCAAATAAATTAACACTAAACACCACCAGACCGTCATTGCATGGTACACGATCCATGATCATTGAATGGCTATCACTACACAAACACACAATGAAACAAAGATACATGCCGAGCCGTAACTATTATAGACTTACATTAATCTGCTACCTCACATTGTCGGAGAGACGCTCGACCAAGTAACCTTTGTGTATCCATGAGCGGAAAGTAAACACTACACACACACACACATGCTCCGAAGAACTCCCGATGCCTCCGACTTGACCATCGGCTAACGTCTGACCAGCCGATGACTATTAGACCACTCACGACCATTAGTTACCCCTGCTCCCCCAAAGGAAGCATTTCCCCCTCGTAATCTGTGTTCCGGAGCCGCTGCACAAACCGACCGTAGTTCAAATCGGTATCAAATTTAACTGCTTCACAACTCCATAACAAAATCCTTGTTGTCAGATTCAGATGACAAGCTTAACATCTGATAGTTCCAGGATGGTATTTTCTCTACATTTCGTAGCTGGAATTTGAAGCTGGTGTTCTATTTCAGGTCTCACGGCACCGAGTCTCTTTGTGTAGGACACCCACTGACTTAGAAGTGTCCTGTGAACTAGTCCCAGGCCCAGCTAAAGCATGACCCCCCTCAGCTGTGTAAAGTTCTTAACACTGCAGCCAGCAGTCGGGCAGTCCTAGCTAGGAGACAAAGATGACTTAACAAAAGCTTTGTAATTATTCATAAATCCATAGCATGGGGGTCGTATTTTGGATCATGATTAATTGAAATTTCCATCAAATCATGTGCTGGGTTCCACCATGCTGGCCTCTTTTGTTTCATCGCTGTCATCAAACAACATTGCGACAGATGCCGGCTCTGTCTGACGCCTCAGCTCATTTTATTTATTAAAAATTATTTTTTAATTAAATCGTTTTAATTTATTTTAAATGTTCTTGTATTTTAAACTCTCATTACACTCCTAATTTGAATAGTCTATTGTAGTTAAACAAGTAGTATCTTTAAAATTGTCTTGAAATTAATTATGTAATTAATAAATATTTTTACAGTAATTACAAAAGTATTCAATTTATTGAAGTAATATTTTGGAGAGAGTGAATTATTGTTTTTTGACACAGCTTGAATCGTTCACCCATACATGATGATAATATTTTGGAGATAAAATTAGCTTTTAATAAATAAGGTATTTATAATGTAAATTAATCACAAATAAATAACACCAGTCTAATAGTATAAAGGCAAATCCATTAGGAAAGTTTAGGCCAGAGGTTAGCACCTCAGTCTTCAGAACTAAAGAGTCCGAGTTTGAATACAGTTTGGACTTATGAGTGCAAAGTCTGTATGCATAACAAAGTTCTATCACTACGAGTCACAGGTTCTTACCCCACCATAACCAAATCACAGAAGGTAAGTAAGTGAGTTATAGTCTGATGTCACATTGGGAGTCTTTCACCCCATATGCAATGAATTATTTAATTATGCAATAAATAGGTTAACATTAAATGCAACATGAAAGAAAAAGAAACACATGCAAAAAAAAAAAGCTTAATTAAAACTGAAGTATATGATTGAATACAGAGCATGATATACCAACTATAATCACGGAAGGACTACCAAAAACCCTGTGAAGAAACATCAGAAAACTTGTTCTGTCGATCAGAATGATAAAAACTGTCAGACCAACTTCTGTATTCTCTTATGTTAATCTATTTATGTTTACATACAATTTCCTGGCAATTTACTTCATTTCCCATGGAAACTGGGACAGAGCATTTCTCCGATACTGGGTTTGTTCGGCTAACATGTCACTTGTCAATACCGTTAACAAGCCGCTCTGTGAAGGATCAAACACATTATGAACCCAGTTGAGTTCAGGAAATGAAATATACACCGTTCAGCATTCCGTTCATCCTCAACACTTGTAGGGATGTCAATAACCAATTCCCTACACCATCTAATGCTTGATTAAACTTAAACAAGCTCTTGGTAACCACATATAAAATAAAAAGAGATAGGGGGAGAGAGAGAGAGAGGGTGGGAGAGAGAGAGAGAGAGAGAGAGAGAGAGAGAGAGAGA
>JAVCKZ010069395.1:0-14057 GCA_034780755.1 Lepetodrilus elevatus
TAGTAGTAGTAGTAAAAGTAGTAGTAGTAGTAGTAGTAGTAGTAGTAGTAGTAGTAGTAGTAGTAGTAGTAGTAGTAAAATTCAGTCATGTTTGATTAATTAAAATAGAGGCCATTGATTATGGATTTTTTCTTTAATTTACGAGCAAAACATAAATGTGTGGTACGTACCGTAAACATAAATAATGATCATCTGACTGGAAACTGATTTAATGCCACTGAACTGGTAAGAAATAGTCTAAAAAAAAAAACGGGGAAAACCCTTCCCTAGATCTATTGGTTTAACCCTACTCCTACTGGATTAGGAACAGGCGCTGCTCTTTAGTGCATCTCAAGTTGCCTCCAGCATGGAGAAGGTTAAACATGCATAATTAACAAGATAAAACAAACACAGTGCTAGAAAGGTTGTTTGGATGACTGAACACAACAATTGTACATCTCATCGACAGAATCACAATAAAAAAAACCAGAATCAAACTTTTTTAAAGAAACGTAAGAAAGAAAAGGAAGTCATCCGTGCATGCACTTGCTGAATCATCTGCGGCTTGGTGCGACATTCTCGCTCACAGTATCGAAGACAAACGCAACTTATTATTAATTAGTGTGCTGCGTCTCTTGGACCCAAACAACAGAACCATGCAACCGCTAGTTACTGTTCGCCCAAGGGTGGGTGATGCAGTGTGGAAATACCGTAGTTACAGGACAAGACACGGGTGCAGAATGTATTTACTTTAGCATTGCGGTCTTATTCAGGTATATAATGCTCTCTAGGACTACAATGTAGAAACAAATATTAAAAACCAACAATTTTAATTTTTAAATATCTCAATGTATGAATTCTCTTTCATTCATATATTTTTATATTTGTGGCCTTCTTTCATGGTTTTCGTTTATTTTCTTTCCATTTTGGGGACATGTCAATTTTAAAATAAGGTAACAATTGATTTCTGCAAAGCAAATAATTAATATAATATATATTAACAATTATAGTTTTGGTTTTATTAAATAAATGTATTAATTCATAAAAGATGTTCGAAATATATTCAAAGACTTCATAAAACAAATTTTGTTAATGCAAACATAAAATTTAGAATGCAATTTTACTGTTCAACAATGTCTATAAATTAACACATTATTTATCAAATATATTCACATTAACTACAAGAACCTCCAAATTAAATAATATTTTAACTTAGATCCACAGGAAAATAATACCTTCAATCCTTACGACTCTCTGACACATGAATATATACATTTTAATATTTCCCCATCTCACCTAAATAAATCACTACCAAGATTTGCACAAAGTGGATAAAAAACGCATTTAAAAATAAACGACATAAAACCGTGAAATTATATTGAAATTACAATGAAAAGCTGCGTCCATAAAACCTGAACGAGAAAGCCAAGGAGACATTAATCTACCCTATGATGCAAGGTGCTTGGTAGAATAGAGAACACAAGCAGTTCTGATTGGCCGAGCTGCATACAGTCGGCCAATGAAATTGCAGTATTTTTCTACACACCCAGGGCCTCTATACTCATTATCTAAGCTGCCAGCTGGTATCGTACTCACAGCCAATCAATTCTCACGAGCTCTCGGAGCCTATACTTTCTACAACTCTGTGAGTCGTGTTGCACTCGATCATAACAACTAGCTGGGAACATACTGTATAGCTAATGAAAGGTAACGTTTTAATTTTTTTTGCATTATACTTAAGATTGCATTCTATCATAAATAACATTTGCATTGAGAACTTACTGTACATAGCTAATGAAAGGTAATGTTTCATTTGTTTTTTTCATTATTCTTAAAAATGCATATCATTTATGTCTTGAAAGCTGTTATTTCTAAACATTTTGCTCAAGTTTTTTTTACCTAATGCACATTTGGTAAACCTTTGTGAGCCTACGGTGATTCAATATGCAGGGTTCATAACAGAAGACAGATGTACAAATACTACAATTGGATCTCAAGTGAAACTTGTACCTTCTAACTGAAATCTACCCTCCAAGCAATGGCATTCTTCGCATTTTCCGTATCATGAATAGTGTTGCATTTCCTACCATAAACAATTTACATATTTTATTTCCATTTTCTTTTTCTTTATTGAAGTGTAAACATACCGTACTTTCTTACATGTCACTATGACATTCACCTCGAGATTATTTTGAGATTACTGGATGTTTTCATGCTTAGATGCGTATGGGCAGTGGTAGTGTTTGTTTACAACTTTCGCCTCGTCAATATAATGATTACATGTTACGTTGAGTGCATAGGTGCTCACTGCTCATGGAACGGCATCTAACTGCTCACAGCTGCAGCTAGAACTAAAGAAAATCTTAACCCTCTCCATGCTGAAGGAAACCAGAGATGCCCTGAAGGGCTGTACCTGTGCCTAATGCAGCAGGGAGAGGGTTAACTGATTGGCCATTACCCGAATTCTCTATGCGTTATTCATGTTAGTGCACAATATTACCGGCCAGAACAATCGTAGCACTACAAGAGTAGTAAATACTTACCAACTCCAGGCTAACGTACAGGAGTTACGACTCTTGTAGAGCTACGATTGTTCTGTGGATCGTAGCATTACAAGAGTCCAAACACCTATATGTTTATATGTCATTACGACTATTGTAGAGCTAGCATTGTTCTGTGGATCGTAGCATTACAAGAGTCCAAACACCTATATGTTTATATGTCATTACGACTCTTGTAACGCTACGATTGTTCTGTAAAAAGGGCCCAGATCCCTGTTATTCATAACTTAATCATAACATCATATAAACGTATAGGAACTACGACTCTTATAGGGTATTATGATCGTCAAATGGAACAATCGTAGTGGTACAATTCATATCTTATAAATGATAATGATAGGAATTATGACAGCTATAGTAGGACTACGATCTGTCTGTTAACCCTCGCCCTGCTGAATTAGGCACAGGTACAGCTCCTTAGGGCATCTCCAGTTTCTTTCATCATGGAGAGGGTTAAAGGGGGGGGGGGGGGTGTCCAGGAATCTCCTGTACGAAACGGCATACAATGTCAATATTTTACTTGAAAATCATGAAAAGAAATATAATTATTCTAAAAGGGTTCTAAATCTGAAAATCACGCATTTGGAATACTGAATTCTTTTAACAAAAGCTGATACATATACATACAATATCTCAGCTTCAACTAACACTGGGTAAACTCAGCAGGTAGATGTTCACTGGAGAGTATCAGAGAGACCCCCACTCCGCTATATAGTTATTATCAAACACCATTTGTTTACATTTCTAAGCACAACAGTCGTGAACACATGGTACATAAACCTCGTATATCCTCGTTGATCTCACATCAATTTCAGTCGCAATCGACGAGTGTCGACGACATTTGAAGAAAAATCATCGGTATGACTCGACCCAATCCATGAAAGTATCCGAGACGCGATTTTGAGGAGTTATTGAGACATCAATAGAAAGTTAGCTGCGTAACGAATTGCTAGAACCTGAGTAGTGTTTACGATGACTCTGTACTGCACTTGATCGCTCTCCTATAGGCCGTATTGTAGGCTGTATTGTAGGCAGTATTGTAGGACCATAAAGGACCAGCTGGTATAGTTAACCTAGGACCGTGATTAAATTTCAACAAATGTCACAGTGAAATGGGTATATATAAGGGAGTCCTTTTCTACGTCAACAAACAGGTACGGGATGGGTTTCGCTGGCCCAATGTTAAAACATTGCGATGATGCATGGGCCGTGATGTGATCTAAGGCATTACAAGCTCAAGCTGGGATTTAGTGTTTTCAATGGACGTATTTACCTGATGAATCTAGAGTCAGGAAATCAATGGCTTTCTGACAGCTGACTAAAGTAAGTTTATATAGGTTTTGCACTAACTGGGTTTATGACTATCAGGGTGAAAGATAGAGCGAGAATTGACACCATTTGATGTTGATGTGTACAATAGATATATTTGCATAATTAACATTGTGATAAATGATGAGTTATTATACTAGCATTCCATTCCATGATATATATTTGCAATAACAATTTAAAACAAATCTATGTCCATATTTGTAACTTTACTGATACATTGATATTTGTATACGTTTACAATATTGTTTAACCGGTAAACATGATTGTTGTGTGTTATTATTATATTTATTATAAAATTTCCAAACTTACTATTTCTAAATTGTCTTAAGTAGGAAATTCATCTCTTCATACTTACATGCATGAATTAAATTCATATTAGTACGTTTCTCTGACCCCGATTGAGGCATTTTGTTACTAAAGCTGATCCAAAATCAACAAAATCAATCAACTAAGTAGCTAAGTAGCTGTTTTAATACAGCATTTCAATAAACAAACCGTTATTTTGTGTTCTTTCTGAAAGAAACCTCAACTGCAGACAGTGTGGTGAATAGAGTGCTCCCTCGACATAACGCTGAAGTTGGGGTCCATGACATGCCACCCACGTTATAATACCCACGTTATATCAATGAATATAATGAAATATAATAAAATATTTATTTTTTATTTTTTATTTTTTTAAATGGGGTCCACGTTGGACCCCGCGTTGTATCCGAATCCGCGATGCATCGAAGGTCGTTATATCGAGGGAGCACTGTATATATTTTTGTGAACAACGCTCTAGCATTTGAAGTATGTTTTCCCGTCTTATATTCTCGTTGCGTTTCCAATGACATACTTTAAGTGGATTTTAAATAAATATTCTGTTTTTGTTTTCAGGTAATATCCGACAATGCCTGAAGATGACGATTGGATTCCTCATCTGGACACACCCTCATGTATATTTCACAATGGAGTACCCCTTGGAACTGAAAGTGTTGTGAATTCTCAACTCGGATTATTAATGATAAATATGTGATTGTGCAAAATTCTTGGAAATATATACTCGCAAGTCGACGACATCATTCTGATATTCAAATTGTGCTAATGTGAGTGCAAATTTGGCGCCCAATTTGATCTTATCTCCCTTTTCCGGAGACACACACGCAATGGTGCCATGTTGATCTCGCTACAATCGCACGAGGGCGATGTCTGGCTGGGAACGTGATACGCGGCGGTGGAATCACCCCCTGTCGGCATGAGACCGCACGGACTCCTCCTCGCAGGGGCTATCCTAATGGCTGCCTCTTCCCTCGACATGACCCAGAACCAGTCGACGCGCACCGTCTGCCCGACGTCCTGCAAGTGTTCTGTACAGACCATCCCCAGTCTGAACGGTCATCTCAAAGTGGTCAACTGCAGCCATCTGACCCTGAAGGAGTTCCCAGAGAACATTCCCACTGACGTTGAGGCTCTGCTCCTCAGCAACAATTTCTTCCGCAACCTCTCGTATATCCCTTACCTGCCCGATCTCAAGCTCCTCGATTTGTCCCACAACCGAATTCATTACCTGGACAACAGGCGCATTTACGCCAATATCGACAAACTCAAACACTTGTATCTCAAGGATAACGCCATAACCAAACTCCAGCATGGGAGCTTCAGTGGTCTGTTGAACTTGGATGTCCTGGACTTGTCAGAGAATGCACTACAGCGGATCGATATCCACGCGTTTGGAGGCTTAAATCATCTTCAGAAGCTGCTCTTGGATCGGAACCAGCTCCGCGAAATGAACCGGCTTTGGTTGCAAGCGATGCCGTACCTCGCCGAGATCCACCTGTCAGGGAACTCCATCTATTCCCTGGAGGCTAAAGCCTTCAATTCCATGCCAAATCTAGTCCACGTGGACCTGTCAGGAAACCAGTTGAGGAAGATCCACCTGACATCGTTCACGAACGTTGACGGCATCAAATTCATAGACTTGTCCCGGAACAAGCTGATGAAGGTTCCGCAGAATGTCCTGGACATCAAGGAGCTTCAGATCCTCCTCCTGGACGAGAACCAGTTCCAGCGGATCGAGACCGATGACATCAGCAGCTCCAACATCCGAGAACTATCCCTGAGCTTCCTCCCTCTCCTCCGAGTCATTGAGAAAGGTGCTTTCACAGACCTCCCGAGTCTGGTCAACCTTCAGCTTCACGACAACCCCAACCTCATCTTCATCCACCAGGACGCGTTCCGTAACGTCTCCCATCTGTCGTCTCTGTTCCTCCATAACAACAAGCTCATGAGCGTGCCGGTGAACATAAAGGAAAGCTTGCCTTCTCTCGCCGAGCTCCATCTGTATCATAACCCTCTCCACTGCGACTGCAACGTGTTCTGGATCAAGAAGGAGCTGGAGGACCTTCAGGACTCCAATGATTCCGTGTCTGACATCTACATCAAAGAAGCCGACAAGCTGCTGTGTGAGTCCCCGACCAGCCGGTCCAACGTGCCTCTCAAGGAGGTCCCCATGTCTAAACTGTCTCCCGTGTGTCCTCCCACATCCATTCCGTTCTTCCCAGACGCCGTCAACATCACCATCGGAGACGACCTCTACCTTGAGTGTCAGGCCATAGGCGTCCCTCAACCAAAGATTCACTGGCTCCTGCCGGACAACCACGTTTTGAACTCCACCGATCCCGACGGCCGGGTCCGTCTCGTCGATGACACGGCAATCACGGTTTTCGGAGTGCGCATTTCCGATTCCGGTACGTACGCCTGCGTCGCAGAAAATGTGGTGTCGTACGATGTGAGCTCGACGGCAGTGACCGTCCAGCAGAAAAACCTCAAACTCTACCCAATCAGTATTCAGAACAACTATATCACCGTGGAGTGGCGCGGGTCGATTCCACGACGGCAGCTCTCGGACTTCCAGCTGCACTACAGGGAGAGCACCAGCTCGGACTACGAGGTGCTGTATCTCAGCGCATCCATGCCCAAGTGCACCATCTGGGGCCTGAAGCCTCTCACCACCTACGAGATCTGCATCGTGTACCAGCACCAGTACACGGTCCACTGCCGCAACGTGACCACGCGACACGAGATGTCGGTCCGGCAGGGCATCACGCGGATCACCACGGCCCGGATCGTGGCCGGGGTCTGCACGGTGGTCGGTGTCACGGTGGGGCTGTGCTGTGCGGTCGCCGTGGTGAGGCGGTTCCGCAAGCGGAAGGAGTACGAGGAGCCGGCTCCGGCGGATAAGGACGCGCTATCGCAGATACCCCTGGAGAACCTGTACCAGCCACCCAGCACCCCTCTGTGCACGTCTAGGACAGCCCTGCTGCCACACTCGCAGATATAGACTGGGTGGTTCCATTTTCATATGTGGGGTGGGTTGGGGAGTGGATTTCTGGGAGGAAAGCCTAAGGTACATTAAATTTAACCCAATCTCTACTAAACACTGACCAATTAATGAACTACGGTATTGTATTATAGAAATATGTAAGTACAGAAATTTCAGTATCCTAATAAATTAAAGGTGAAAAATCTCCCCTCACATAACAAATTAACTAAAATCAAGCATACGGTAGTCTTGAAAAAACCATCTCCATTAAATAAATAATAACAGTTATCCTGACCAATTAATGACAAATTTTAAAGTAATTCGTAATAATCTTTCAACATTTATAAAACTTAACTTCATGAATGTTCGTGAACATTTCTACAGTCACAAATAACCATAAACACAAAGGCGAAAAAAGTATTTTTATCCCATGAAGATTTATTCCTTGTGCAACACCAGCATATTACTGAATAATGCGTCAGATGTCAGATTAACTAACGGCGTGTTATCAAAGACCAAGGCCATCACCTTGCCTGAGCAAATATGTGCATACAGCCTATCGATTCACCCGAAGGATCGACTAAACAATGTGGAAGGTGCCATAGCTACTTTCCTGGTAATCCCGCGAAAATGCACATAAATGCTGGTGTCATCATGCAACATATAAGTGAGTCATGCAGAACGATTGAATATAGGCCCCAGCGAACTACAGCGTCCTTCATCACACGTGCAACTGACGTAATATTGATACCAGAATTTCAGGAAAAAAAGTTTAGAGCTTGTGGTAGTTATGATAGGTTACAGTTCATAGAGAAAAATGTTGTATGAGTTGTATGTGTGTGTGTGCGTGTGCGTGTGTGTGTGTGTGTGTGTGTGTGTGTGTGTGTGCGTGCATGCATGCGTGTGTGTGCACGTGTTAGCATACTGTACATGGACGTATATGTAGGTAATTAAAACTAGTGATTTAACAGTAAATAAATTTCTGAAGACTACAGTTAACTATATTTTAAAACATATTTGTTGTGCCATGCCAATAAATGCTAGACAGATGACGAGGCGCAAATGTAAATCATGAATAATCTCATGTAACATCCTAATCATATCGAAAACCAAAAATTGTATATATAAAAGCAGCTGATGTCATTTCTTGAATAGAAATTTCAAAAAAAAATTTAAAGGTCACATCCACACTAATGTCAGATTAGAAACAAACAAAAATTGAGAAAAATGTTTGTCACCATTGTCCTGAAAATACCATGTAATTTAGTTTACAACTTTGATTTATAGAAAATTTACTTCAAATTTTAAGGAAGTTCTGAGTCAATTTGTTTAACTCTCTCCATGTTGTAGGCATGTGCCCACTAGAGCAGTTCCTGTACCTAGCATGGAAAGGGTTAAGCTGAATTGTACTCCCTTGATTTCTCTACATTCTCAAACAAATTACCATGGTGAATAAATACTGCAAACTATCTAATTAACCTTTTCCATTCTGACAGCAACCACAGGTCTTATCCACATGCCTATTAGTATTAGTATACATTACATAGCACTTGTGAGAGGTGAGATATACATACACTGTTACAATGAATCCACTGCAAATAACAAATGGTTACAAATTACACCTACAGCATGTGTCACGGTCGCATGTGGATAAAGTCACGCCGTGCCTGTCAGTGTTTCACGTGACTCCACACGTGGATAACCGTGGATAATATGGGCGTGACAAAACTCCTGCACAATAGAAAGTCATCTATCCCCTATTATTACGGATGTGGGACGCCCGTACAGACACAGTATTCATAATCTGACAGGTGCTTTCTAATCCAAGTCAATTATTAAGATGTCAGTCGGCTGTGTAGGTTTCATGACACCTTTGTGCCATATGTCAATCAGAGTTAATAACAAGGGAATATATGTTGTATATTTGTGCAATAACGTAACTTCAGTGAGTAACATGTTTGATAAAAACAATATCATGGATATTCGTTACTCTTTTATCTCTCATCCTTTACTTTCAAAGATAAGTAAAATATTAGTGACATTTTCTCGAAGAAATGCAATAAAAGTCATTATTCATCATCGCAGTAAAATTTAGCGATATTCTATTTGCTTGCATTGAATTAAGTTTTTAATGTCACAGAAGGAATAGTTCAGCCATACAAGAAACATTAATTCCTTCTACTGATTGTCAAATTATTCAGGAATAGAAAAGCGAGATAATGAATGATCATGGAGTTTTAAAGTCACTGCGTGAATCTTTCACCCATTTGCGACAATGGAAAGTGAGATAAATCTACAGTATGTGCAATATTAGAAGAACAATATACATGTACTAGTATGCCTGTTTCCACACATGATTTTCACATACACTGCCATTATTATGTGTAAAGACAATTTTTTCATAATTTCTCCTTTATAGATCTCTTAGCTGAACTCTAATCTGTATACCATATCTGTATATTATACCTGTTACGTATACCAGAAGCCAGTGGATTGATTAGCCAGAACATACCGATCTGTATATATACGCATAATAGCTAGAAATTACTTGTTACATTTGCAATATTTTCTATTGTTGTTTGTCATTATGTCATGCTGCCAGTTTGTTATGAGTATCAATCACCAGCTGATCAGCAATTTTCTTGCATATTGATATTTTTATCTTAGACAGTAAGTAGGTTAAAGGTATATCATGAAAATCAAAACTATCATAAATTGCAAGTCATTGGGACTGATAACCGCCCCTCTCGCTGCTGTAGGCAACTGGACATGCCCTAAAGAGCTGTGTCTGTGCATAATCCAGCAAGGAGAGGGTTAAAATCGTTTTCCCCTCATAATTGAAAATGTATGCTATATTTAATTGAAGATTTATTAAGTTAATGATAAATAATGTTGTGAGAAAAACCTTCTTTTAATGTTATAATAATATTGTGCTGATTCTAAATTGATAAGTTCACATTTAATTTAGGAATAAATCTTGAGTTACATGCCATCAAAAAAAAAGAATTGAAGGAAAATATCTTCTCTATTTGTGATTACATGTACCAATTAAATACATATAAATAATATAATTTTTATATATTACAAAATATACTTACCATTAATTATAATATTGTTGGTAACAAGATTCTTTAAATCCCTTCTTCCATCAATTTCATAGTTATCATGTTACCAATGTAGATGCATATATATGACATGAAATCTCAAGTTATTTAAACATTTAATTATGTGCACTGTGCTCTTATAGCCCCCATTAACACACCTGTAAAACCTTGATAAGCATACTCATATTTCATGCTTCTATAAAGTATAATATTAATGTTGCTTTTCAACATTAAAAATAGTCTATTTTTATATATATGCAATCTAATAATAGTATTAACATGCATTATATTACATAAATATATACATAAATAGGGCATACATTACAATTTTATATAAAAGTACAATTTATTTATTACTTTACATTATATTTACTTTCATACAGCGTTTGAAGACATTTTTAAAGTTAGAAATTAAAGTTTCTATGGAAAGACTTCATGTGATTGCATAGAAGGTAACTATTTATTATACATAATTAAGATTTGTAGCTTTTGAATTATTGTTTTTATTTCTTCCAGAGCTACATTGATGATGACAAACATTGGTGTTGATAGTTAAGTTGAATGTATTGTTATTACATAAAATATGTGCCATATTTTCCATGTATTATTTCCTGCTCACTGCCACAATTGTTTTATTGTATTTGTAAATTTATGAAAAGCTTGAATATTATCAATGTGAGAATGTACATGATTATAAGGACATTGAATCATCCAATATGCATCATAAAATTAACAATAACTGAAAATGCATGCTTTAAACTTCCAACTAATATGATCACTATTTTTCATCTTTTAATATTGTTGAAAAGATTGATTATAGCCAATTTCAATTTTAGCCAATTGTAAAGTAGGTGGATGGTTGCTATTATTGGGGGTGTGGGTGGGTGGGTGTGTTGAAAGGTGGGGTGGGGGTGATGATATCATGGAACCCAAAGTGGTATATCAAGGGGATTCTGTAAACAGAATGTATTTTTAATTTTTAATTTAATTCTTGAACTTTTAAGCTTTGGTGCTCAACAATATACAATATGGTAATAATGATTCTTTTAATTTCTTCTCCCACTTTTGGACATCTCTGATGACTGCTTGCATGAAGATGGCTACCAGTTTAACCCTCTCCATGCTGGAGGAAACCGGAGATGCCCAAATAAGCTGTGTCTGTATGACATACTATGTGTCTAATGCAGCAGGGAGAGGGTTAATGAGAAATATTTTGAATGGTTTTTTTTACCTATTTTATTAATGTGTCTTTAATAATAGCTTTAATAGAATGAAAATTCACTTATTAATTTATATATATATATTATGTCATGGATTTCATCTGTAATCCTTTTTTTAAATAATGAGAATGAGTATTTTTTAAATTAATTATTCAAAGCTAGCCACATGATATGCATATACACTGCTGCAAGTACATATAAACTCATAGTGTCCATAAAGAAAATATAATATTTTCCCCCCATCTCCAATTATCATCTTGTGGTTATTATAGCGGAGTACAGTATATCGTTTCTCAAAACTCTAATATCTACTACGAGGAATCGTCGCAAATGGGTGAAAGATTCCCGCAGCGACGTTAAACTCATATATTCATTCACTCACTCACTACTACGAGGCGATAACTACTCTTGTAGCGATCTCTTATACATGGGGATCGTGTACTTACAAGAGCGCTATGGTCTCATAGTAGATACTGAGAGCTTCAAGAAACGATACCCTGGCCTGTAGCTCTAGCTAGTGTCCTATGACAGCAGGTTTTCTGGTGCACTGTGGAGTGAGAGTGAATATGGAGTTTAACGTTGCTGCGGGAATCTTTCACCCATTTGCAATGAGTGCACTCTGGAAAACCTAGTACTGTCAATGAAAAATGATCCCCATTTGCTTTGTTATAAGATGGCCGAAATAATACTAAACATTACATTCATCATGTGAAAACCTGCTGTTGTTTTATTTACAGCAAAGCTGACAATGTCTGTTTAATGAAATGTATGAATCAAAACACATTATTTGATGGATGAAATCAAATTAAATGTTACGCTGAATGTGCAATAAAAAATAAATAAAAAGAAGTATACCAATATACAATTGTTTGAGAGTCTTAATTATTTGTGAGAGTACTGTCCGCAAACCATATGCTATTTTAACTCTCTACATGCTGGAGGCAACCAGAGATGCCCTAAACAGAAGTGCCTGTGCCTAATCCAGCAGCAAGAGGGTTAATAATTTGCATGTATCGGTACATACATCAGGCCAGCTCATCAAAGACAGTTTTGCATGGATACCAACAACAGACTACAACACTCTGAATTAATTAAATCAAATTTATGCACTTTACATCTGTTGCCAGTCTGAATTCATATTATTAATATGAAATGGGATGCTTGACATCACATACACTGACTCGCTGAAATGAGGTTATAAAGAGGCCCTGCAGGGGTTCGCTAATTTATGAATTCAAAATAATATGGAAGACTACACTGTTTTCATTTTGCCAGTCACCATCGCAGAACCTCAATTGTTGTTATTTTGAACCTCAATTGTTGAACCTCAATTGTTGTTATTTTGAACCTCAATTGTTGTTATTTTGCTATGTCTCACAACAATGAGTGAGTGAGTGAGTAAGCGAGTAAGCTCAGAGTTTATTCACAAAAGACCATTCATATTACATGTATTTCAGTTATATCACATTGGTTTGTTTACAATGGGATGATAACCTACAATAACAATTCATCACAGTATGACCAAAAAGCCAAAAAGACAACAACAACAAAAAAAGACCAAAACGCTGGTTCAGATGTATCAAGGCCGATAACTCTAGATTGAAACATTCAATAACAACACCAACAATAATAACAATAACAACAACAATAATACTACTAATATTTTATTTTTTAAATTCAATAATTGGGGTTTAGTATCTTTCTAGATTATTTCACCAATACATTGTAATAGTAATTATTATAATAATTAAGGGATAGAGTATGGCATACCCCCATATATCATGTAATAAAGTATTAGTTTTGCCCTGAACTATTATACGAGGACGCTTGCACTGAATGTAGCAGTAAAGTTCAGCACACCTACTGGTACAGACAGACCAGGGATAATCACTACACTGTCACAGTGCACACAGTACTGACAGACCAGGGATAATCACTGCACTGTCACAGTACACACGGTACAGATAGCACACCTACTGGTACAGACAGACCAGGGATAATCACTACACTGTCACAGTGCACACGGTACAGATAGCGCTTCATATCATCATCGTATCGGAAAGGTAACTTTTGCGAACATCGATGGAGCCGGAATGGGATTTAAACACACCTCAGGGTATGTGGGCTCCAGATTAGATTCAAACTCAATACCAACACACTAACCACCGTACTAATCATCCTTCTACAGATGCATGCAAGTTCTTCCAAGTCAGGAACCAGAAAGTAGGCACGACCTCGATACGACCCCTGTCACACAATCAACTCCTATAAATCACTGATTGGTATTCATAGAAATCGAAATATTGGCAGGTATGTTATGATGACATCACATGTGAGGCAGTGAAGCCAATACATTACTACAACTTGCTTACTCTAGTACATGGGTACTGGTATGTGACCTAGAACTGTTAATAGGTACACCAATACTTATAAATACATATTAATTTACCATAAATTCATTCAATAAGGATTCTTTATAGTCCAGATGCCCGTTGCACGACGCTCTTGTAGGCTACAACTATTGTAACGTCAACGCTTTCTATTGTGGTGGGAGCCCAGTTAC
>JAVCKZ010069406.1:0-14056 GCA_034780755.1 Lepetodrilus elevatus
TGTGGCGGAGGGAGGGTTGCCGCGGTGGTTGCTGCCGAACTACCCGCATTGGTTATTGCCTGTTGGGCCACGGCTTCTGGATCAAACCCATAGCCATTGACAATTTCTGTTGTGACTGTGCTTGTGGCAGCCCCTGCGGCATTCGCTGCAACTGCGTTGACGTTTGCATCACCCAGTGCACCGCTTACCCGGCCACCTGCGAAGTTACCGACGGCGCCTGCGCCGCTTGCTATGAGTGCGTCACCAAGGTGCACATCATCATTTAGCGCTGCTGTCATGCTGCCTCCGATGACAGCCTGGCCTACCAGGGTGTTGCCGCCATAGTTTGCCAAGGCGTTACCCAATACGGGGGTTCCCCACGCGACAACTGCGCTAATTGCACCCGCCTCCAGCGCATCTTCAATGTCAGCACCGTTGACCAGAGCGGAAGTGGTGCTCGTAATGAATGCACCTACAATGGGTCCTGCGGCACCTCCAGTCGCAATGGTTGCAAGTGTGCCAAAGACAATGGGGATTGCCTGTTCATACCACTCGGGTTTTTTACCCGCCCAATTGCCCGCGGGCATGATCAGGCCATATTGGGGGTGATATACGATGTACTCTGGGTGAACGATACTGGTTTCGTCTTCGCCCATCGTATGATCCAAAGTGGACGGAGTAACCTGTACTGCTCCCATTTCTGCCAATTCCGTTCTGGCGGTAGCCTCTGCTGCTTTTCGTTCTTGTAGCGCATTGGACTCAACCCGGGCGGCGTTGGCTTGTGCGCGTAAATCCTTGACCTGGGCAGTGGCTTCTTCTGGTGATAAAACCGGGGTAATCCACCACAAATCCCCATCCACCAAGGCACCTTGATGGATGGGCTCACCACTGGCCTGTAGCTCTGCTAGTTTTTTTTCTGCATTAGCAGCTTTGGCGTCAAGTTGTTCTGCCTTTTCTCCTAAAGTGGGTGGAGCATCAGAGTCGTCAAGAGGGTCATCGTTAACAGCGTTATAGTTTGGCGAAGGGATTTTCCCTGCTTCCCCATAAAACGGTAAGCCACCCGTATCGGAATCCATGTCATCAAAGTAAACACTGCCATCCTCCGCAATTTTGCCGAACCAGGCCACGGCCTGCAGCGTCTGCTCCGGCATCGGCGCCATATCAGGGCGGTTTTCCTTCAACCAGGCGTATTTGTATTCGTAGTCCTTGCGTTCCTGCGAGACCGGCTCAAAGAAGGCCGCATTTTCATACATCATTTCCTTGGAAATGCCGGTCATCCCACCGTTTGAGAGCATCTCAAGGAACTGATCCTGGGTACCCGTTGTGCCCCCATACCCCACCAGCCCGGCTTCCTGGCCGACCAGCAGTTCGGCGGTCGTGAGTTGACCGTCTTTATCCGTATCCAGACGGCTAAAGAGCGCATCAAATCCCACCGGTGCCGCGGGTGCGTTGGCGGGATCCGTACCTTCAGGCAATGGGTCTAAGGCCGGATCAAACTGGTAGGAATCAAAAAACTGCTCACGCACGCGCTGATGCTCGCCTTCCAGGGCTTCAAAGCGGGCGTAGTCGTCATCGGGGGCACGGGCAAACAGACGCGCATTGCCATAAAACACATCCTGAGTCATACCCGACGCACCAAATTGTCCCATGAGTGCTTGCCACTGACTGTCCTTGCCTGCGGTGCCGGCAAAACCAATCAGATGGGCGTCCTGGCCAACCCGGAGCTCATGGGCGTTTAGCTTGCCATCGCCATCGGTGTCAAGTTGGTTAAACATGTTGACGTAGTCGCTGGCTTCGGGCTCCAGCGACACTTGAAAATATCCCGGATCAAAGCCCATGATGGCATCGTTATTGGCTTGCTGATTCTCGGCCGAAACAGGCTCAAAAAAGGCCGCATTGTCGTACAAGAATTCCTTGCTGACACCGTCCACGCCTCCGTTTTTAAGCATCTCCTCAAAGTGCCCTTGTGAGCCTGTAATGCCTCCGTAACCCAATAACCCCTCTTGCTGGCCGGCCAGTAGTTCGGCACTGTTGAGCTGGCCATCCTTGTCGCTATCCAAATGGCTAAAGAGCGCGTCGTACCCATCCGGTGCGGGGGCGGCTGGCGCATCAGCGGGGTTAATACCCTCAGGCAGAGCAGCAGGTGGATCAATGTGATAGCCATCAAAATACTGTTCGCGCACGCGCTGATGCTCACCTTCCAGCGCTTCAAATTGAGCGTAAGTCTCATCAGGGGCTCGGGCAAACAGATGGGCATTGTCAAAGAACATTTCGCGGCCGATGCCCGTTTCACCGAATTGTTCTACCCGCGCCTGCCACTGATTGTCTTTGACCGCATTGCCAGAGAAGCCGATCAGACGCCCATCCTGGCCAGCCTGAAGTTCTTCGGCGCTCAGTTTGCCATCACCATCGCTGTCCAGGCGGTTGAAAATGTCACCGCGCTCGATGGCTTCGGCTTCGGTAGCATCAAAGACGGTACCGTCATACAGCTCGTATTGTTCGATGGGGTTTTCGGCCGGAGGTAATGGTGGGGGTTCGGTCGTGGTGGCTAGCTCATTCAGGCCCACCAGGTGCTCAGCTTCGGCTTCGCTAACACCGTTAAATGTCATGCCGCCGAAATGACTTTCACCTGCGGTATCAGTCATCTGAATAGTTTCTACAGATACAGTGACGTCGGCACTTATCCATTCCCCATTGCTTTTGTATTCGTAGGTACCACTGGTTTGGTCATCATTCAGGCGGATGCGCAGATTATCGGTGACCCCAGCGGTCGAGAAGCCCTCGCCCGAATCGGTTATGGGCAAGCTGAAAATCCCACTATGATTACTCGCCGTGGTCTTTCTTTCTGGATGCGGCGCTCCAAAGTCGGCATGGGCTTTAACGATCAAGTGGTGTGCACTTAAGGGAACGATCTTGCTGCTAGTGTGATCGCTAAGGGTGATTTGCCCTCCGGTGAGTGGTGGGTCAGGCTCCGTCACACCTGGATACGTCATACCGGATCCCATCACGACCGCGTCAATGGCAGCATTGTTACCGATGTCTGCGGCGGTTTGGAGAGGGTTGTACACTCGGTAGCCCGGATCAAATCCGGCGATGGCCTCGGCATTGGCTTGCTGGCGCAGATTAAACGCATCGAAGACCTCTTGTGTGGCCGGTTCGAACAGCGCCGTGTTTTTGGCAAAGAACTCCCGCGTGAGCGTGCCTTCGCCGAACTGTTCGCCCAAAGCATCCCAATCCTGATTGCGGAGCATCGACCCCTTAAACCCGATCAGGTTATTGGCCTGCCCGTTTTTGAGTTCTTCGGTACTCAATACGCCATTGTTATCGGTATCCAGGCGGGTAAAAATATCGCTGCGTGCGTTGGCGACTTTCTCAAGTTCTGTGGCATTCACCCGCCCATCGCCATCGGTATCAAACGTGGTGAGATGATTCTCCTGACCGATTTGCAGTTCGTTGGCGTCCAGTAGACCGTCGGCATTGAGGTCGAGACGACTAAAAATACTCTCGCCTTCCAGATGCACGCGTTCAACTTCCGCCGGGTTGAGCTTGCCATCACCATCAGTGTCCAGTTGTTGAATGGCCTCGGCAAGCGGGGTCGCCTCGTCATGGGTTGATAACACCGTGCCGTCATGAAGAGTGAATTGGGCTTCATAGCCTGGCGCAAAGCCATTACCCGGCCCGTTTTGCGACTTGGAGTCTGCGAATGAGTTTTGCGCGGAGGATTGATTGTCGTGATCCTGGGTTAAGCCATGCTCCTCATTCGAGTCCTGCGTATCCGCCTCGCCCTGGGTGGATTTTTGCTGCAGCAGTCCGCGCCGTTCATTGGGCGATGAAAGCTTCCATAGCAAGCCATCAACATGTCCGGGAGCAGGCATGTTACGGAGTTGCTCGTCAGAAAGCGTGTCATCCGTGGTGGTTGCTGCCTGGCTTTTAAGGCTTGCGGCGGTACTCAGGGCATGGTTATGAATCGCGGACATAGTCGGGCTCCATGAAGGATGAAGTCGGAAAAATAAAACCGGTGGAGATTGTCACTTTAATCAGGTTGGCTTGTATATACGTAAAACCCGCAGCTGCGGTAACTACGTATAGGCAAGTGGCAATGCGGGTGTTAATTTATTCCCTAAATAAATAACCGAATTAACCAATAGGAGAACAGGCCATGACTTCAATCAACGTAAATGCGGGTAACACGAAGGCATCGATCGACTTCGATCGGAGTAATGAGCCATCGACAGAGGGGATGACGCAACTGGAAAAATTTGCATCACAAAAGGGACCTTTGGATTTTCTTCAAGATAAACTTTCTGATGTGAGTGACCAGGCAGACCAGGCTATGGTGAAAGAAAGCGGAGTTGAGCAGCAGTTAGATCCTGTGCCAACGGGATCTATGGGTTCTCTTCAAGAAAAACTTACTAATGTACTTAACGTGGCTATGGCTGCTGCGAGGAATGGCACGCCAATTGGAGAGATTGTTGACAATGCGATAAATGAATCCATGGATTTCATAGAATCTGCTTCTACCCCAGCAGGTCAAAACCAGATTATCTTGGATGGCGAGATATACGAAGTACCTGGAGGCACTACTTCTCTGACGGCGCAAGACGGTAAGGTTTTAGCGGATGGTATGGTATTAAAACCGACAAGCTCTATTGATGATTTTGTAGATCCTGAATCCGCCGAAGGTTTAGGTTTGGCGGAAGAAGCGAAAGAAAATGTAGGTCAGCAATCGACAGAAGGGCAATCGTCAAGGGGGCCTATGGATTATCTTCAAGAAAAACTTACTGATGTACTTAACGAGTCTATGGCTAAAAGGAGGGAAGGCACTCAACCTGGAGAGGTTGTCGACGATGCTATAGCGGAAGCCATGAACCTCATAGAATCTACTACTAACCCAATCGCAGGTCAAAACCAGGTTACCTTGAATGACGCGGTGTATGAAGTACCTGAAGGCACCACTTCTGTGACGGTGCAAGATGGTGAGGTTTTAGCGGATGGTGAAGTATTAGAGCCGATAACCTCCAATGAGGATAATCCTATTTATGATAATCCTCTGCATGATAAGCCTTCTGCTGTGGACTTATCTAGCTTATTCGGCACTTCGTCGTTAGATTCTGGAATGGATATCTCTAGAGAACCTGTTGATGCTGGATTTGACATGACAAACAATGTTGAGTCGAGCCAAGACGTTGACGTGAATGACCCAACATTCGCCCCCGTAGAAAACATAAACGACCCCACTGATCCCGTAAATATCGAGTATGAGGTTGATCAAAGCCAAAATAAATAGGCTTATACACGCAGTAAAATAAGCGCTGGATTAATTTCAGCCAGAATGCATGATGCTGGAGGGTTACCAAACCCTCGCAGCATTAGGATTTGATGGGCGGTATTATTTTTATTGCTTTATTGTCGCAAAGGAAATCCAGAATTACCCCTCCTTTTTTATTTGGTTTTGTCATTAGCTTGGCTTGCTTAATACGGACGCATAGCGCTATTGTTATCCTTATGCCCAAGATAATAAAATTTCCACAATAGATTTTTTTGCTATTTTTATTTTTGTAATAAACTCACCCCAGGAGGGCGTCATGAGATCTTTCTATATTTTAGGCCTTATTATAACTACCGTAGCGTGTACCTCCGCTCCAGCAACCCAAAAAGCTAATGCAAGTGATAGTAATAATGCGGGAGTAAAAGAGATGAAACGCCTGGAAACTTTACATGCCGTTAAACTTAAAAAGGAGACCATTGAGGTATCAGTAACCGGACACGGATGCACGCAGGCCAAACACTTTGAAATTCAGGTTGCTCACCAGCAGGGTAAATGCCAGGTGTCGATTTATCGTACCCAATTTGACCCGTGTCGTAGATCCTCTATGCCTATAACCTTAGCCTTACCCTGGGATGCCAAGAAGGCCTGCGGAGAAATGCCGATTGATATCGTCAATCCGCAGAAATCATCCTCTACCCAAGGAATAAAAGCAGATGATTTCAAATAAGGGACGTGCATGGAATAACTTCGACAACTATAACGCAGAGTTATTGTTTCAGATTGAGAGACCTCAAAAGGCGCATAGCGACTCTACGCAACGATTTGAAATCTCCCAATCTGGGACAATTAAGGCTTGTTAGAGTGTCGAAGTTATTTCATGCACGTTCCTAAGTGGAGATAACAGTTCATGCATCTGCAGCACCGTTAAAGCGAACCTTTCAATGATGCTCTTGTCTACTCACGATAGTTGGGAACAAGCACATAAGAATTTATTCAGGAGATTTTAGAGAATGAAGCATTCACTCAAGATAGAGTATTCGAAACTCTCACGGCTAGCCCTCATTGGACTGTTGTTGATGAGCCAGCTTTCATGGTCAGCTATCGAGCCACGCATTGTTGGTGGCGTGGAATCTAACCCAAGTGATCGCGGGTTTATGGTGAACCTTTCCACGCTAGAATTTTTTGCCCAGGGTGACAAGGTCCCTCTTTTCGTGGGTAAGACGAGCTATACAGGGAAGTTGATTTCAGCGAATAATGAGATTCCGCTGTACCAGAGTCCTAAAGGAAGCCAGTTTCGAGGTGTAATTGTTGAGGAACTGGTTGACTGTGGGTTGGCGGAATCCCCATGTGAAGGTGTCTCTGGCAAAGTATGTCTTATCCAGGATGGAGGAAGCACGGTCGACGAAAAAGTACAAAACTGTGAGGTCGGTGGAGGGCGCGTGGCAGTGATTTATGCCGATCAGACTCAAGAGATTGATGAGTCGACAGCGAGTGCTTCAGCGAAGATCCCAGCGATCGCATTGAGTGCCCGGCAAGGAGCTGCTTTTCTTAAGTTGGTAGGAGAAAGTCTCATTACACAAGTAGTCCAAGGCGCTAACTGCGGAGGTACTTTGATTCGTAAGGACTGGGTCGTGACAGCAGCACATTGTGTGATGCAAATGGATGAGCAAGGAAATCCAATCAAACCTAGTCAGCCCGAGCAAATCAAGGTCATTCCGGGTGGGCACGAAATGCCTACTGACACGGTTTTTGCAGTGAGTAAAGAAGAACTATCCGTTAAAAAAGTATTTGTCCATCAAGACTTTAGCAGCGATCTCAAGAATGATCTTGCCTTGCTTCAGCTTGCCTCGCCCGCAGAGGTAGGGCAGCCCCTTTCTATCATTGATGGTCCTTCGCTCGCAACCGCCATTGATTCAGAGTCATCCATCGTGGTGATGGGTCGGGGAGTGCAAGAGCAGCTGAAGCCGGGTGAAGAAAGCTCCAATCCTGCCCGCATCACAAAGCTGTATGAAGTTGAGGTACCGCTGGTTTCTACTCAGACCTGCCAAGAAAGTATTGGCCAATTACTCCCAGAATATCAGTTAAGCGATGGTGGTTTTTGCATAGGAGGAACGCCTGAAGGCGGAAAGGATGCCTGCCATGGCGACAGCGGCGGCCCGATTGTAATGCAAAAAGACGATGGTCAACTGTTCCTGGTGGGCGCTGTTAGCGGAGGTATTGGTTGCGCCCATCCCAATCTCCCTTCAGTGAATACACGCGTTCCTGCCTACGCGAGCGCCATTGAAAATATCATCAGTGGTAAATCAGATCAATTAAAAGGTGCGCCCGCAGAACCAACGGCTGTTTTGGAAGCGGCTGGATCCAGTGACGATAATAAGGCCAAAGGTGGCGGTGGTAGCATAAATCTTTTGTGGGGTTTCCTCTTGATATCGTTTCGCTATCGTCAAATCAGGATGCGCATATTGTAGTCGGCCCAACACAGTAAACGGTCTATATTTGAAGAGGCGAATATAGGCTTCTCAAGCGGTTATATGTCGTTTAGTTTTTGCGAACCAGTGTTCTATGATGATTAAAATTGAGCTGCAGATGACCACTTGATGGATAACCCTAAGGTTGCAAACCAATACGTCCAGCACTTGCGTTATTGCGGCCTCGAAATGGAGTGCCAAAGCCTTTTAAATAGTGCACCTTAGCGAACTAATTCCAGTGATTATAGCTCCAAAACAAAGCATGCAAGTACTTAAATCATTATTACTTATTTTTCTTCCCTCCCTGCTTTTCGCCATGGGCGGCAATACCATTCTTGACGAACGGACCGAAGAAACAAAGGCAGGTGCAAAACCGACCTCTACTACAACTGGGATCGAATTCGACCAGCCCGGCAGCGCTTTTTATACCAGCCGGAATAATTCAATTCGTTTGACGGGTGATTATTTTGGTACCGGTAAATATGTAACCCAGGAATTACGAAAAACCGTTGACGTCAAGCTGGTGGAAAAGAATGAAAATTTTAGCATTGGCAAAGCCTATTTAGTAAGAAATAGAAAACAGGAAAAAGAAAGGGGAGCAGAAGCAATAAGAGGAGCAGGAGCAGGCCTGATTATAGCTGTCAAGAATAAGACTAGCCAATTGGCTTGTGCCATTTTGGTAGAAAAGATTGCCTATAAAGATACTGGGGGCTATACCCTAAAAGCGGGACGTCACCCCGCCATTTTATTTGGTGCTTTCAATAGCCTGGCTAGTGACGATAGAACCTGCCTGAACCCAGGGGAGGCTGGTTATGTGTTTACTTCACTGCCTTATTTCGAAATTTACCCCCTGGTAGATCATATCGAAATTCAACGCATTCGTGTTTTGGCAGATGGTAAAAATAACACTATAAGCAAAGCAGGGACTGAAGCTTCATTATTACCTATTCGTTATTCTCTTAAAGATCCCGTTATTCCTGTTAGTAAGAAGCATTCCAAGAACTTGGAAGTACTCATAAAAAACCCGGGGCCTCGCCCACTGAAAGTAAGCTCGCGAAGTATCGTTTTATTTCTCGACGAAGCGGGTTTACCGCTTTATGTCAACAGCCTGTCTCCCGTTAACAGCGATGGCCATGCGATAGGTGATTCTACAGTGCCCGGGGGAGGGGCTGTGAAAATGTCTACGCCTGTCCTTTATGATGGATTGGTTTCCTCAATCCGCCCCATTCTTAGCGCCAAGACTACTATTGAACAGGAAAAAGAAAGGGGAGCAGGAACAAGAGCAAGCCGCCCCATTTCTCGCACCAATTTTGCCATTAAAAGGGCTGCTTTAAACGCCGTAGTTCTTGTCAATTTAGAACAATCACGAAAAGAGCTTGCAGTATATAAACAAGTTCATTCAAAAGACTTCCCTAAAGAGGCGGCTAAAGCTACGACTCAACTAAAGGTACTGGATCGAACTATAGTTAACGTGAAATCCATGAAGCCTGGAGAAACCAAAAAAGCGATTCAGCAAAATCCTACCAACCTTAAACTTGGATTCGATGAACAATATTATCTGGCTCAAAACCCGGATGTCGCTGAGGCCATAAACAGGGGAGAGTTTGGCGGCGGGTTTGAACATTTTGAGAAAAATGGTCACAAAGAAGGCCGGAAAGGATCAGCTGAAAGTTTGCCTTATCTTGTACCTACCATGGAGTCACTTGGAGAAGAACTGCACGCTGTTAAGAATAATGGTGGTGTCAGCGAGGATAGTAACGGTATTAGCTTCTTCGAGCAGCGACTGACAAACCTGGTTAACGCCAAGCGCATGATCGTCGATGCTTATAAAGATCCAGATTTACCTGAACGAAACGGGGATCTCGTCTATGCACCGATTGAGGGAGAATTTGTTGATTTGTTTGTGAACGGCGCTTCGCTCGATGATATCAAGCATGGTTATGCCGGAAATACGATGGTTACCGGGCTACTGGCGAGTATGGCGGTTCAGGATCCCAGATTGATTGGAGAGATGATTACCGATCATGGAGATGGAACCTACACCGTCCACTTTAAAGGGCTTGGCGATGTGATTGTCGATAGCGACTTGCCTCTTTTTAAAGGGCAACCTGTCTTTGCTCATACCCCGGATAATGAACTCTGGCCAGCCATTATTGAAAAAGCCTACGCTCAGGCAAAAGGAGTGGGTTATGAAGCCACCACCGATATTAACAATAAGTCCAACGGATACAGCAACAGTGATTTATCTCAAGCGATGATGGACATCCTTGGGACGGACGGATTAGATACCTATAGCTTAAGATACTTGAGACACATAACGCCTGAATCAGTCCAACAAACTTTTGAGTCTGGCACACCCATGATTGCTGTTGCAGAAACGGGCGACCTCTCAGATGAGGTTTATGATTACGGACTCGCCCCTGGGCATTCGTATGCTGTCGTTGGTACGCGAGTTGGGAAAGACGGGCAGATGCAAGTGCATCTGTATAATCCCTGGGGCCGGCATGAACCCGGAGTCGGTGTAGGATCGGATGGAAACGCGTTCGCAACGGATGGTCGGCACGATGGTGTATTCTGGATGAATTGGGATGATTTTGATAGCCATTTTTCTTCCGTTACAATGAAAACAAGTATCGCTAGTTCCATTGGCATTCCAGTGAAGGAAGGTGGCGCTGTGTTCGGAAATGCATGGCATGATGCGTTAGAGGATATTATTAATAATCACTTGCAGAGGCAGTAGGTTTTTTATGTGGGATTATATACTTCTCGCGCTCAAGAATACCTCGTTTAGAGTGCGTAGGTTTTTGTGGCGGGCAAGGCGTAAAGACACAGTAATAGCCCGCTATTGCAAGGCTTTACAACGCCGCTCTCCGCAAAAAGATGCGTGCTATAAATGGGGTATTCTTGATTGCGAGAAGTATAGCAAGGGAAGAGCGAGCAAATGAATTGAGGACAAACCCATGCAAATAGTTAAAATACTGTTACTTATTACGCTACCATGCTTCTGGGCTTATGCTGGCGATAGGCCTGCGAGTACATCTACTCAGGGAGCCGGAACCGATACTCCAACTGGCATCGACTTCGATAAGCCCGGCAGCGCGTTTTATACCAGCCAAAGCAATTCCGCCCGTTTGACAGGAGAGCGTCTTGGTACCGGTAAATATGCAAACGATGAGTTGCGAAAAGTTATTGATGTTGAGCTGGTAGAAAAGAACCAGGATTTTTTGATTGGTAAAGCCTATTTAGTGAGGCGTACCAAACCCGTCGAAGGGAAAAAAGATTCTTATCAGTTGATCTTTGCGGTCAAGAATGAGTCTGAAAATCCGGCGTGTGGTATCCAATTCATTCATATCGCTTTAAAAAATGCCGATAACAAGACAGTATACCATCCTAATCCGTCGGACGTTGATGGCCTCTATACCCGGTTTGTTTTTGGTGGTTTCAATAAACCGTTTTTTCCTCCTAGTACTTGCTTGGATCCAGGGGAAGCGGGCTACATAATACTACTATCCTCCGGAACTTATTCCAGATCCTCCAGAAGCTATTCCAGTATAGATCATGTAGAGATTCAAAAAATTAGCTTAATTGGGCCTGATTCTTGGAAAAAACAAAACAAAAATAAGGCCAAGATTGCAGCTGAGGATGTCTTGATACCCAATGGTTATGTGGTAGATGTGCTAAGTAAAAAGTACTATCGCATCGGGATCTCTGTATATAATCCTGGATCACGCCCCTTAAAGATAGATAGACTTAGAACCCATGTTTTATTGCTTGACGATGTGGGCTTGCCACTATATGCCACCCCTTACTTACATCATGAAAGGATTGATGAGGCAGGCCATTTAACAGACGACTTTACGGTGCGTCCGGGCGCCACGATACAAGTGCAAACACCAGTTCTGGAGTACGATGGCTTAGCCTCTTCTATCCGACCTATTCTTAATCTAGATCCATACTCAGACTAAAGAATTTGTTCGGTGCCTATCTGTTCGCTTTTTCCTGTCAGGCAACCCTATAAATAAAGGCAAAAAAATGCAGAGATAAACTGCTGCCGTTTCATGTTTTTAAAATGAACCCTGAAAACCCTCAATGTGTACAGACTGCTACTATTTCTCAGCGCATGTCTTTTTGGCTTTGGCCGCCTTGTCTAGCGCCACGAGAAAATGTTACCAAAATCTTCATACCTCACATTATGACCTACGTACTCCAGATCACCGCTGTCGTCTATTGCCTGAAGGGGGAAGGTACCAAGATTGAGTTTTTCATTTCCCACCTGTACATTCTGTGCGTCTGCCGCAACCACCCAAAGAGTGGGTAGCGAGGAGCTACTCGATTTCTCAGCTTTTAAGTACTCGAAAAGGATATAGTGCCCATCGGGTGACCACTGTGGCCGTAGCTCTGATCGAGGCGACTGGGTCAGGCGCTGAAGATTTTTACCGTCCAGATCACTGACCCATATACTTTCGGCCATACCGAAGGCCACACGCTTTCCATTGGGGCTCACGGCAATGGCGTAAACCGCATCCTCTATACCTCCCATTGAAAAGAGCCGGGTAGAGGTGCCAGATTGAACATTACCACGGTAAACTTCGTCATTGGCATCGGTGGCCAGTACCAGGTCTCCGTCAGGTAACCAGTCATACGACCTAAAACCTGGGAAAAATGCGATCTCTGCGCCGTCCCGAGTAATGACCATGACGCCGGGCTTTTTCATCTTTTCGTCATGCGTTACTGTTTTATCTGCCTTAAATGCCAGCCGACTACTGTCCTGTGAAAATCGCACCGGTCCTGAGAGAGCATAGGGGGCGGTAAAGATATTCGTTTTAGAGGCTCCATTGCGATCGTCCAGCCTTATCAAATCATCGTTAGACCTGTTTACCACCGTGGCGAATTCTGAGCCATCGGGTGAAGGGACTGAAGACTGATGGATGTTGGCAGGTAACTGACTGCGAACCCCACTAGCGAGATCCAGCGCCCAAACTTCGAAGGAATCTTCCCCAATGGGTTTAGTTGAATAGTAGACGGCGCCCGACAAACCTCGGTTGGGTTCATCCGTGCTGTTTGGCAGTGAGCCTGGATTGCTGGGGGCTGATGGATCAAGCCAGGTAAGGGAACTGCGGCCAGAGGTCACTGCGCTTAGGTGGTCATCATCACCGTCACTGTATTCATTTATAATAATGGCGGGTGAATCAGGAGGATCGAATGGAGGGTAAGTCCCAGGATAACCGCGGTCTGGATTAATTAAAGCAAGATCGACCTTGTTCGCATCGGCGGGTACCGCGAATAGCTTACCGTCACCGCCTGTAGTGTATTCATCCCAGACCCCGTCACGATGAAGCTTTTGACGGACTAGAACCCAGCGCCCGTCGGGAGACCATGTCGTGTGAAATTCACCAAAACCATCAGAGGAGTCCGTGAGCTGGCGAAGCCCCGTACCATCCATGTTCATGATCCAAATGTCCTTTTCAGAACCAAAGGCGTTTGGCTGCAACAGGCCGAACACGATTTGCGAGCCACCGGGGCTGACGGATAAATGATCAGGACGTGTCTCAAAACCCCCGCGGATCTCCTGCCCCTGGGTGAGATCGGCGTTGCTGTGATAAATGACGCCTTCCGAGGTACAAACCAGTTGACCGTCCGGCGCCCAGTTGCAGTCACCCAAACCCCGGCTCTTTTGTAGCTTGCCATCACGTGAAAACAGGGTCACACCATCGCTAGTGTAAACCAGAATAGTTTGCCCATCGGGTGATAGCTTAGGCCGGTTGGCACCCGCTGATACTGGGAATGAGCTGATTCTACGACCGTCCGCTTTACTAATGACAATGAGGTCGTAATCCCTTGTCGTATAATTGGCTTCCTGAATTGAGACGATTTCCGTCCCATCAGACGAGCCTTTGGGGTCATCATCAATTTCAGAAGGGAGCCTGACCCTATGACCGGTCGCAAGATCAAGGATATAGCTGAGACCAAACGCTTCGTAAACAACCCGGCCGTTCAACGGCCCATGGACACCGCCTTGAAAATCGCTCCCGACCTCGGAAGGATTTGAACCTCTACCACCTGGGCAACCCACCAAGGCACTGAGGGCCATCAAGATTAATAGGGTTGGTATTTTTAGCGGTATCACCTGAGGCTGTTTTTGCATTTAAGTTACTCGGTCTTTACTTTAGTGAATAATCTAGTCCACACGAAATACGACCCAACTTCACCTGCTAAAGTTCCTTGGCTTGGGGCTTCGCTACCTTGCGAGTATGCTTTTATTTTCATCGGTGTTCCCCTTAAAAGACTAGATGGAAAAAAAGAATCGCTAGAAACGCTCCACTAAGAGCCTTACAAGGAT
>JAVCKZ010069417.1:0-14056 GCA_034780755.1 Lepetodrilus elevatus
CCAAAGAGGGACCAGTCTGCCGAAATCAGCTGTGCTGGAAGGCGACTGTCAAAGCATTTAAACACACACACACACATACATGAACAAATGTATTCAATGATATTTGATAAATCAATTCTGACAATGGTATGTGACCTACCAGAGGTGTATTTAGATGAACTACAGAAGCTAAGAACATGACCAGCAATACTGTAAAATACAGCAATTACAGGAATAAATGAATTTAGTAAATATTCTTAAAATAATATATTCTACATGCAAATTGAAATTTGAATTTATTGAAAAATAAATCAATTAATTCATTAACTTAACTTACATACGGTATATCAAATTTATGTTTCAAAGAATTATTTGTCAGAAAGGATATTTCCTAGTAAATTGTATCTAAGATCTTATACAGCTTGCATTGGTCTATAGTGATTCTATTACACAACCTACCGGTAGTTTGCTATTGGCTTCAAGGAAAGGTTAAAGGTAATTAATTCATGAGTTATATATATTAATGAAGATGCATAATGTCCGTCACAGTGTCCCTGGAGAGAATTTAGAGAATTTAAAACTAGTGAGTGGTGTTAGTTTTCACAGACAGTTCTATAAATCACACTTTGGGAGATCCCATGTCGAACTAAATAAGGAATAAATTCTGTAGAACGTCCAATTCCTGACAATTCGTAGCACTGGCAAAATCCGATACAACCACTCTCACGACTAACGTAGCAGATCAGATTGGCATCTGTGTCCCAATCTGTGTGCATGCGAATCAACGGAACAAAATACGACAGAATTTCTGCGCAATGTCCAAATGGCGACACTTCCTAACAACACTGGGCAAATCCAATGTAACCACTCTCATGGCTAACATAGCATGTCGGTATTTGTGGCGTATTGCTCGTGCATGTGAATCAATGGAAATAGCATATACCCACAGGATGAACATCCATCATCACACGCCTGACCAACCACAACAGGCATATATCAATGATGTAGAAAAACAGCACAAAGTACATTCCATTAAAACTGTTCTATAAATAGAACCTTGAATTCACCAACAGGCAAAATCACTTTATGTCAACAGAAAAAGACGACAGCTGTACATGTATTGCTTCAATGGAATATTAAAGGAAAATCAGTCGATAACATAGAATACCTGTATGTCTTTTTGTCAATACGTGCTTCCTCAGCCATAATGTGAAACACGTGACGAGAATGGTTCCGCTAAGTTCTTCACAAGAACGCAATTACCAATAAAAGAGATATACACTCGAGTTAAGTGATGACAAGGGCTTGATAAGCTTACTGCAAACAGTAGCGGCAGAAATTACCTTCATAAGTATTACTACTGTCTCTGCAAATTGCAACACTAGGTATGGAGAAACCAAGGTCTCATGTCTACTACAATACCATATAAGGACGTGTAGTGATCTCTTGTACATGGGGATCGTGCACTTACGAGAGCGCTATGGTCTCATAGTGGATATGAGAGCTTCGAGAAACGATGACCTGATTTGTACATGTACGGAATTGTTTCTGGCAGAGAAGAAAAAGAAAGCACTTTTGGTTGAATAGTTCAGGAAATGCCTTTGATGCTTAACTTGTACCAGAAGGAAACTCACAAAATATAATTGAATACTCAGTACGTCATGCCATCATGGTAAAGCAAGCATTTGTACAGTATATTTTTTATTCAACATTGAATGGTTTAACCCTCTCCCTGCGGAAGGCAACCAGACATGCCCTAAAGGGCAGTTTAATATGTGCCTGATCCAGCATGGAGTGCATCAAGCGAATAAAATTTATGTTCAACTTGACATTGTAAACCTTCTAGCACGCTAACTGGCAGATTAGGTTGCATACTCCCCTTGGAGTTGAGAATGTTAAATGACTGCACACTGTCATTTATCCAATGACCAGGATAACAAGGTAGCGCTATGAAACAAGCTTTCAAGCATGGATTTGGCGCAATATAAATACACACATTATTATGTTCGCATGTCTGCGGGGTAACTGACCTCTGGGCAATCGCACTAACCCCAGAGGACTTCCACCAGTAGAATTGTTGGAACCCAGCAAACTAAGGTAGAGCCATGTGTAATCAATTGAAGAAATTGGTTGTGCGTCTTAGTAACCTGAAACTTGCCGTGTAAGGTTACCGTGTGCGTTGTCTCCAGCTGTCCAGAAGTCATCTCCTGTGGGTCCAATTTTCAGACGAACTAATTGAAAAAGTCGGATTTGAATGGCTTTTAACGACATGTCATGACGACACAGACAACTTACTCACGTACGCAATTAATGCAGTGAAACACGAAGCAAATTCCAGTTCTTAAATGTCTAAAATGTCAATGCTATATTAATATCTTTTGAAGAAGTTTCATCCCGAAGTCTTGGCTGCTTCTTTCAAGCATTAAGAAGTGAATGTATTTGACAGGAAATTCATAACAGCCGTTAAAGATTACTCAAGATATGGAATCAATAACCGAAATAATGACTTTTGGAACCGTTCCTGCGGCAAACCTCCAAAATGTCTGCAAATCATGTAAACAGCGGGATATAACTATAACAGTATTGATTGATTCTTCACAAAATCTGATATAAAAAAAAATGAGTTAAAAAAAATTGAATTCCATAACCCATTATGTCAGATGGCCACCGGCGGAACCGGTGGTCAGACCTAGCAGGAGGTCAGAGGAGGAGGAGGAGGAGGAAGATGAGGAGGAGGAGGAGGGCACGTGGAGGTTGTCGATGTAACGCCATGAGGGGATTCCCATTCTGGTGCTATTTATAGACAGGGTGTTATTGATTGGTTCCGGAGTGATATAGTCACTTGGCCTTCATTCTGGGTCAAACTCCTGCACTTATTCTGATGTATTCCGCTGCATGCCGAAACTGTTGACACAAGAATTTCGCTGTGTCAGCCAAAATGAGGTGAATATTCCCCCAACTGTCCTCCGGGGTCATTCCATAGATGCTGTACACAGTGATGCTGATCAAGAACTGGAGCAAGCTATGCAAATTGAACGCCAACATTTTGGTCTAATTGTAAATCATGTTGGCATTTCTAGGACAATGTATACGCATGCCATAAATCATTTCTCTATAATTCAATCCGTTATAGATGCACATACACGTGGTCATGAACAGTAAATATATTGCATGCTCAAGCAGACATTCTAGATGCATATATACATGTATATATTATCGTCTGAAATAAATAAACCTATATGCTCATGTCTGTTCCTTTATGTTAACACTAGTAAGTTTAATCCACTGTAGTGTATTCAAAGTGAGTGAATTGAATACTACTTACGGTACATTAGCAATATCCTAGTAGAAGCAATTTATCGTGCAATGAGCCAAGATTCAGCTTACAGATATTTTCGATATCAGTCATAGTTTATCTGTTGTGCGTGGGTGTTTGATCATTTATGACGTCACACAAGAAACACAAACAAAATGTGACGTCACACACAGATGACGTCGGCTTTTGACTTAGCAGTGGTCGATGTTCTTTCATTCTGCCGCAGACATTCTCCACTATTAACACTTAATTTCATGATACTAGTAGTCGATTAAGATTGACATTGTATGATAAAGAGAGTATTACCCTTATGTCTTTAGATACCATCTGTATCCTGGTTTGGGGATAAGCACTATGTATTATGCTCACCAAAGGCTGACATAATACGCTTATCCCAAATGCAGGATACTGACGGTATCTAAAGACACTCGGGTAATAATCTCTATGTCTTCGGGTTCTCTTCAAAGCATGGTTCCATAAACAAAGACTTCAATGGTTTTTTCTAGGAATGCGAAGGATGGATGTTATTTTATGAAGGAAATCTTCCTTGACATAACTGCAGGGGCGGATTCAAGGGGGGGCTCACCCGGCTTGCGCCCCCCCCTAGGATTGGACAAGTTTGTTCATTAAACATATATTGTGTAATATGGTGAAATTATGAGCCCCCTCTAAAATGCACTTTGGGCCCCCCCCCCCCCGCCCCCATACCTGAAAGTCTGGATCCACCCCTGAATTGTATGATGACCCTCTAGAAATGAAATGTTCATCAGAGAGGAAGTTCACAAGAAAGGAATTGTGCATCAGAAAATATGAAAAGGAATTGTTCATCACAAAGGATTTGTTCATCAGATGTCCTATGCATTATACACAATGTAAATAAACATGATAAATAGTCATCAGAAGTTAGTACGGTAATACGTACAGTACTCAGTGATAACCTTTGTACTTAATTAAGCAATGCAGACATTCTTGGTACATACAGTACGTCCATGACCAGTTGCACGCAAGGTAAGATGCAAGACACAGACAGCGATTGTATGATATCATCTGTCTGACATGAAGTGTCTGGTCTCTGACATTGAAGTAACATCATGCCTCGATCAGGGCTAATCAATGTTTAATAATTAACTGGATCGTGGATAGAATGCTCCATTTAATTACTGCATTTCAAATACCATGTTTGGAGCCAAAGTTGACCAATCCCGTACCTTGTATATTTCGTGCAGGAGTCACGTGACATACGTCTGTGTTGTCGTACACCCGAAGGCACCAGACAGTCACATGACTTCTGTAACTTCTAATGCTGTTATTTTGCTGACCATTCTTACTTAATGTTAATAGATTTACTAGCTTGAATAGGGTTGATGAAGAACATCGATGCCCAGCAAATATAGAACTAGGATCTTTCAGGACATGAGAAAATCAATCATATTATAGATATATTTTTTTTATATAATTTGTACATACATTCACAACATATCAGATCAGATCCATATATAATCCAGATCTAGATCCAGTCATATATCATATTATATCATATCATATACACTATATCATATCATATCAAATGATGACATATTTTGGAGACACTCAATCTCATCCCTAGTTAATGTAATATGACATTGACCGTACAACCTCTTCCATATAATATCCTTTTTTTAAAAATCTATATTCATTGCAAAAGTGTTACATAAACTTCCAGAAAAATCAAAACCAATGCATTTTCTAAAATTGCTTTTGACAAAATTTGATTGAAGATCCGACAGAGTTTGTCCAACTGAGCGAAAGCTTCCAATACGAAACCAATAGGAGTTCCATATACGCTGATTAAAGTGTCAAGATAGATCACCGCATTTCTAGAAATTACATGGCGAATTACAACCCTGTATACGGTCTAGAACTGTGCTGCATGATACACGGGGACGAATCTATAAAATTGGATGGTGTAACCCCCCTCTGTGATCCTCTGTGAAATACACTTGACATGTTGAGAGCTCTGTGCAAGGAATCGCCCTTGCGGTATCCCCATTGTTAGAATTAATCACATTAATGTAGAGTTATGCGATCGTGTGTCTTTTCCTGTTATTTACAAGTCTAAATATCACGCGAATTTGGCGTAAATTATCGATTGATGCCGCTCATTATAACTAGTGAAGCTTGTTGGTGAAAGATCCGGTAAAACCTCAGAGGGAGGGAGAGTTCTGGCCTGTTTCACACTGGCATGCGAGGTGTTGACGTTGCAGAAAGCCGGTTCTATTTTTAAAACAAAAGACCTTGCAACACGACACAACATCCCCCCCCCCCCCAATTACAGGAGATGCTACACTGTTCACCAGCCAAGCGTTTGACTAGGAGAGAGGAGAAGGAGGACATTGGACTGAACTTCATGCATTGCTCAAATCCACCGGCAGAATGTCTTCGATTACAAACGGACGCGTGTGTGCCAAAAGGGTCGATATAGGGAACGGAATTACACTGGCGCTGTTGTAGAAGAAAGGCACGGGACTTACCTCATGCTTGGCCACAAAAGACTCCAATGTTCCTGCTGATTCGTCTTCTGTGTCAGGCTGGCTGGTCGGTTTAACAGACGAACGCACGTTTCTTACACTACAACCCGCAACTTCCTGCCAAACGTTCCGCCATCCCGGGCACGCGTGATGACTGGCCCGTTACTTCCGTCGGTTGAGGACTGTTTTGCCTCAATGGCTTGTTCGGTGCCGGGGAATGGGCAGTAATCAACGCTTCTACGTACTCGTTAGAGTGGCTCGTGCATGCTGCAGTTCACCCCCGACTATAAACGAAATCTTCATCGATCTTCTTGATTATTTTGTCTGAAGGAATTTAAGTTAAATTGCCCCCAGAATTAACTTTAGAGTAAAGTATTAATTGAGTAGGAAGAATGGTTGTCCCTGTTATCCATTGCATTCGTCTGGATAATAACATGCAATCCACATAAGCCACAGGTCTATATATATATATCAATTGAACTGATATTGAAGTTCATTATCAGTCAGAACTCGCATTAACAAACCTGGGTATCATTTCTCAAAGCTCTTTTATCCGCTAAGAGATCATAGCACTCTTTTAGCAGTGTATCAGCTATCGGCAAAGAGAACGCTATGGACTCTTAGTGGATAAGAGAGCTTCGAGAAACGATACCCATGCAGGTTATCATTTGTAGAAATGCTCATATCCACATAGCGCTCGTAGTAGATACGTAAGCTTTCAAAAAAGATACCACGAGGCTGTACAAACATTAATTTATTCACTAATACAATAGACATGATATACAGTACTTTAATATCCATAAGGGAAATGTGCTATGTTAGCCTAACTCAAGGCAGAGCGAAATACATGTACTACAATACAACATGTACACTACAAACACACAAGACATATAAGAAACATACTAAGAAGGATTCAAACGTAGATAATACGTTAACGATTCAAATATAACAATGCATGCAAAGAACGCTGAAAGTCGACCGAACTGTATTGGTGTATAGATACATCTATACACAACTCGTAGCGTACGAAGAAGTGACCATCCATGCACTGACAGACAGAAGATGTAATGAAGGGAATAGTACGCATGTAGTACACGTAACATTTTAAAATGTAAGTTACAAGTAAATTTGTGTCACACACGTCTGAAAATGTCACCATGCTAGACAAGATATCCAGGATAATAAGACAGCCAAGAATACCATTGATCTCTTTGGAAACTCATTGCATTTGAAATTACTTTTTTCGACGTATAAGCCAAACTACAAACTTATAAAGGGCATGTGTATACTCAGTAGGCCTATTAGAGGTGGAAAGTACGCCGTGAATGTCAGTTGCCATTGGTTATATTAAGGTATTCTTGGAATATTTTACTTTGTAAATCACTGTGGATGTATATCATACTTTATATACATAGTAGGTTGATATTAGATAGTGGGTTGAACAACTTTAGATTAGACTTCTTAGAAGTATAGAGCAGAGCTTGCCATTCCTGTGAAATGTGGAAATAATACGGTATCTACGAACAATGCTGGAAGTGGGCGTGTAGGCCTGTATTTAATACTATAGTAGCCTATTTATTGTGTTCATGAATTATGTAGAAAGCAGATACAATGATAATTATGCCATATTAATGATATTTAGGGTGTATACATTCCAATATGATATTGCGCTATATGAGCACGATTTCGAGCGAGGATTTGGCGTAATATAACTGCGCACATTATTATTATTAGCAGATTAACATACTAGTATTATATATATATATAATAATAATAATAATAATTACTACTACTACTACTACTAATAATAATAATAATAATGTGCGTATTTATATTGCGCCAAATTCTCGCTCGAAATCGTTCTCAGAAGTTAATTTATTCACACACAAAAAATACAAAGTTATAAGAAACACATAATTAAAAATAATCATGTATTTAAATTTGTAAAACAGAAAGTAGGTTAACATACACTCACGATAAGTGTCATAGCTCATAACGAAATCAACCGACGTTAACCCATTAAAATCCAGACACTCTCCAAATACTAACAGCAGTCGTGATTAAAGATGTTATTTGCCTCAACGACTTGTAACGTGATTTGGGTTCGCAGATTTCCCTACATGCGCCTAGAGTTGCTCGCGGGGTGGTCGGGAGTTGTCCAGAAAATATGCAACATCACAAGTGAATCTATTGACACAGTCGGAGTTATTACCGTGTCCCGGTCTTTAATTTCCCAAGTTTTTCTTGTCAGATCGATAATTTGACCTTCAGAGCGGCACCAGTATAAAGTGCTAAAAGGTTGCTGCATGTAGGAAAATGTCCTTTCGATTTTCTGTTCCCTTTTTTTCCCTATCTTTTTTTCCCTCTCTTTTGTGATGGTAGTCTCAAAGGAAAACAATGCAGTGATTTAATGTTATATTACAATACTGATATATCCGTGTACATAATACGTTGCTAATAATTGATGCAACTAGTTTTAACATTGCATTTACGTGTTTCCTTTTTATGACATGGTTTAAACAACAATTATAAAAGTGTAGTTTGGTAAGAATAGATTACAATTATTTCAAGGTTCATATATATTCTTGATGTTCTCTTTTCCCCTAGTAATTAACTGTCAGGTATCATTCATGAATAGGTAATATATTGTGATTAAAATTGGTATTTATCTTTTTACTTTCTTTTTTACCCATTTCATATACATTGTATAATATTTGATTTATTTTGGTTTTTAAAATCTTGCTATTTTCTCTTCGACAAAGAACATGTCTAAAGGTCCAAATTATGTTTTAACTAAAACCGATTAGTAACTCTTCAAATGGAATTAAATAAATCCTATCGCGTGGATTGATTTTCTGACATCGCTACAGCAAGGCGAGTCCCAATCTCTCCCTAGCGCTGTCGTCAGCGGGTACTGTCATCGTCAGAGAATACACGATCTAAGCTTGGAATGGACATACATTTTTTTTCAAATCTTGAGAGCGTAAAGTAATTATAATTGCGGTCTTGTCAACTTCTGTCTCCCTTTCTCATAGCCATCGAAATTGGAGGCTGTCAGGGTGCAACAAAGAAAGCAAATTTCAATCATCAGGAACCGAAAATTAAAAGCCATTCTCATCTTTCCTTCTCGTCGGAGATTTTAATGGCTAGGCTGAATCTTCCTACTCCATGTGACGAAAAGCGAGATATCGAATGGCTCTTTTGGACCTCCTTAAGGATTACAAATATAGCTTAATTATATGCTATTCCGTTCCATCTCCAGACCCCTGAAAACACCTTTTGCGTTGCTCTCCGTGGCGCAGACTAAATTATCTAACTATTGAGTAAGAGCAACTGAGAAAATATTAGTGGTATAAATCTTTGTCGTCCATGCCATTCATATTTTTCCAGTACTAATATGTCATGCTTAAATTTCCTAGACGAATCGTTATAATTATTCTCTGTCTGGACAGATTCTCGTCTTGGCATCATCAGCGACGTGTGCACATATTGACGTACCTCTGTCTTATATAGGTAGGATCCTTCCAATTAAAAAACATATTCTTTGAAATTGCATGTTATTCAGTCTACGACCAAATTTTTTAAATATGTGGATTATTATAAATATGAAATACCATATAACATTATCTTTATTTATGATAATCATACTGTTAATTATAAGTGTACAATTGTACCTGCATATCGGGGAAAAAAACCCGGTTTTTAAAATTAATTGTAGGCCAATATATCTAGCCTCTGTAACAGCTACAGAAGACAGACGATTTGTTAAAATGTCGATATCACCAATAACATAACACACCAATCTGTGAGTTTCAAGTACGTGTTCTATTCAAAGGACTAGATCAGAAAAAGATTGAGTTCATTTAGACGACAACCAGGAAATTAACCGTTCAGAGCTGTAGAAGATGGTCGTAAGGTTATTTTCGCATCCTCAGAGAATCCTTACGTAACATCCTTGACAAGGTGTTCATACCATTTCTATAAAGCTTTTTTTTTAAAAACCTAAGCAAACATTGAAGCTGTAGAAGCCCACTCTGTATGATATTGAAGGCATATTACCAAGTTCGATATTGTGTAACCCGTGCAAACATATTATGCAATGTGACTTCCAATCATTCTCTATGCCCCTGCAAACACTACTCAATTATTCGAAGACAAGCATGAATTTGAATGACGTGTGTGGTTGAACGCCGTTATTCAAGATGCTCTGCTCGAGTTTCGCAGAACCGACGGCAACTGTGTGTGTGTTAGGGTAAGAGCTATGTATAATGTATAACCATTGCAGACTGAAATGGAACTGTTCTACACTGTACGACACTTCTTAGGAAACATCGTGTCCAATGGTGAGGAATTATGTATGCTGGTGAGTTAAATAACGTATGCAGCTAAGAAGGCTACTACAAAAGAAGAAGGCTATCAAGAAGAAGAAGAAGAAGAAGAAGAACAACAACAACAACAACAACAACAACAACAACATCATCAACAAGCCGACCAAGAACACGAACAAGCTTACGAAGAAGAAGAAGAAGAAGATGAAGAAAAAGAAGAAGATGATGATGATGATGATGATGATGATGATATGAATGGAAGAATATCAATGAATCAAGTAAAAACAATGACGTCTTGAAGTAAGATGTCTAATGTATAGAATCAGATGGATGTCATACCCACTACTTTGCGTCCATGACATAAGTCTGATGATAATACCGTACGTATATACGAGGATGTGTGTTGCTGTGTGTGTGTGTGTGTGTGTGTGTGTTTGTGAGTACGTGCGTGTGTGCGTACGTACGTGTGTATGTGTGCGTGTGTGTGTGCGTGTGTGTGTGTGTGTGTGTATGTGCGTGCGTGCGTGTGTGTGTGTGCGTGTGTGTGTGTGTGCGTGCGTGCGTGCGTGCGTGTGTGTGTGTGTTTTCTTGTATACATGCAACATGTCTTAGGCCCTTTGTTATTCACCTCATGTTAATAACATTGTCTTATAACAATAAAACTGGGTATTTCTCTCTTTTTTTCACCCGTCAGTTGTCATTTTCATGAATTCATGATAAAATAATAATATTATGCCCCAATCCTATAATTATACAAAAGAACATGTATTTGTGTCCAACTTGGTAGCATGCCGTTTAGATGAAATTACAAATCAATCAGACTATTATACCATGGACATAAAAGCGTTTAGTAACTTTTAAAAGAATGTTCTCTCAATTGAATTCACAAATTACTTCCGTTTTCCAATGATGGCATCTAAACGTAATCGCATGTTAAACATAGGGATGACTTCGATGACGTGTTAGCTCGTTGCATTTTCATTTCTTCCATAAACGGAAAAAACCCAACTTCCGATAACGTTTGCAATAAAACATTCAGTTCTGATTTTGCAACTGATTTACGCGTTTCCTGTATAGCATGTCATTTCCGGTGGTGCAGTTCTGGCAGTTGTAATGAGCCAATAGTTTATTTTTTTATGGACTTTAAAACACAGATTTCTCAGAATGTCACGAAACTGCTGATGTTCTACATTCATTTTCAGTGATAAAAAATAATCGTCTCATTCATGATTTAAAACAACCATTCATTTCTTTCCAACCATAAAGTATTTATATATATACTGTACCAACGGTTCATTTGCGAACGTTCATTATTTAAACCAACCATTCATTATTTATACCAACTAATTATTGTTCATAGATAATAATAATAATAACGTACCTATTCCAGTCTCCTGTTAGTCCGTGTCCGATTGCATTAAATCATTCGTAATTAAAACTTGCATTACAGAGTTTGCAAAATAAATTGATTCGTAAATAATTTAAATGTATCTAATATTATTTGATGAATGTTCAATGGGAATATGTTAGCAACCCTTCATGGAACACTTTCCTATTTGGAATCCAATCAACTTCAAATTCAAGATAAATATATATTCGAAAAATGGTCAGAAGAATTCAAATGAACTCGGAAACTGTCTCCAGATGCCATCATTGTGTCTCGGTGTCTCTATGTAAAAGGAATCCAATATACTTTGAATGCAAGCTATTCATAATTATCTATCAGTCATAATTATTATAAGCTATCAGTAATAATTATTCGAAACAATGGTCAAAATAATCCATATGAACTTGCACAGTATCTCCAGGTACCATCATCCTGTATCTGTCTCTCTGTAAAGAATATCCAATCAACTTCGAAATAAAGGTAGAGTTCTGTCATATTCGAAGTATGGTCAAAAGAATCCATTGTTCATATTCACACGCATGTCTGATTATACTGTATATAGTCAAATTTCCATTTTTCACTTCCATGAAGAATTGTATAAACCTATGTAATGGTATTGTCAATGTTCGTATGTAGTCATGTACCATGTTCTGTATATAATGTTCTGTCTGTCAGCTGTATGATTCACGAGATTAACTGTCTGTTCTGAAGTGTTCTGGGGTTGTTCTGGGAAGACTGATTCGCTTGGTCGAGCATTGTCCATTTGCGACAATTCCCCAGGGTACGTGTGAATCAAAGTGAAATTTCTGGTGGTCGAGTGAAAGAAAATAAGAGACATTTTGATCGATAAATGGAGCAAATACAGACACATTTTAACGAGGAAATCAAGAATTGAGTGTCACGCTTTGGAACCGTCTCCAAACAATGTCAATATATAAACACAGAATACGACCAGAATGGGGAAAGGGATGTAACTCCCTGATCAAGCGGAATCGTGTTGGACGTAAAATCCTCTAGGATTAGTTTATAGTGTAAACACGACTTGACATACACACAGTTAATGCTCTATTAAAATATAGAACAGAGTTCCCATAACCTTAGAACAATTAATATGGAACGTGTATGAAGATACTAAATGTTGCATTGCAATAATTCGAGATGTGTGCCTTGAAATATAATAGGCCTATAAACGTCTCAATTCATATCTGGTACATGCACTGCTATCCTACTTTGACGTTCAATGCATTCATAAAATTATATGCCTAGTCGTACATGTATATAACACAACTAGGCCTACCAAATCGAATGTATGCAGAACCGACACACTGCATAATCCGTAATTGTTATCTAACCGTATAACTAAACGGTTAGGTATTTTCTTTGTGGTCAAATAAATATAGGTTATTGTGCACGCCTTCCTAATGCATAATACAATAATAAAAACATATGCAGCTTAAGTATTATTCTGTAGACAGTAACAGTCCAAACCGTTACCATCTTCCGACCTCCACGTGTCCTACTTATCTAATCATAAGATCGCACATTATCTAATCATAAGATCGCACATGTCGACATTTTTGGTCAATTTTCAAATTGCATAAATCACTCTCAACTTACCGTCGCTGTGAGAGTAATCCACTTGTAGACCCGCCAAACGATTAAGTAGGTGTTCTGTTTGGTCCTTGTAAAACATACCAGCGATAGGTAAATCTATAAGTAGCGGTCTGTCCCGTGTCTAGCATAGTGCAGGGCTATACAAAGCGCACCAAACCCAAAGCGTATAATCTGCATTCACCATGATTCCTGAAGGAACAAGTCCACTTTCACCAGAACGTGTACACCTATGCGGTGACAATAGGATTAGTATAGTTATACTGCTCATAGCAGAACAGTCTATGAATACGTTCCAGTTCTTTGTGTGAAGTTAGTTTAATTATTCTTGGCTGTATTCAGATGTATTCAGACTTGAAATAGGAAGCAATGTCCATTTCAGCAATATGTTTTCGGCATTAATTGTTGGGGTTTTGTAAGCTTATAGTTAATGAGCTGTAGTTGCAATGCTATGTGTTGGAATATTGGTTTCTTGTGTGCTGTTTGGGCTTCTTATAGCCTGAGAGGACTGACGTAACACTACCGATACTCATCAAATAACACAGGCAAAATACGGTAATATTCACAGGACGAAGACATAAAGGATCAGCTATGGAATGAATATATTTAATATACACCGACTCTTTGTGGATTTGTCAGGATACACATTGTATGACTTATGTATATTGTGTGTGTGTGTGTGTGTGTGTGTGTGTGTGTGTGTGTGTGTGTGTGAGAGAGAGAGAGAGAGAGAGAGTCAGTCAGTCAGTCTGTGTGTGTGTGTGTGTGTTGTGTGTGTGTGTGTGTGTGTGTGTGTGTGTGAGAGAGAGAGAGAGAGAGAGAGAGAGAGAGAGTCAGTCAGTCAGTCAGTCTGTGTGTGTGTGTGTATGTGTGTGTGAGAGAGAGAGAGAGAGAGAGAGAGAGAGAGAGAGAGAGAGAGAGAGAGAGA
>JAVCKZ010069428.1:0-14053 GCA_034780755.1 Lepetodrilus elevatus
CCGAACGGTCTGGAATCGGAAGGTGATCTATTTTTTAAAACTTTTAAATAGATGAATGATATAAATACTGCATAAATTCACCCACTTATAAGGTTAAAACCACATGTAAATGTATGGAAGACCCGTGAGGTCAATACTTTTAAAGAAATGTCATTACCGTAACAGAAATGTTATTGCGGTAATGACATACTGTTATAGGAATGATATTAATATATCATTACTAATTAATTTAAAGAAAATGTACCTCGAAAACTCGCTGCTGAGTATGGGTCATTGTATTTATATAAATGGTATATAACAGAGTGTACAGAAACACTTTTAGAATTATTTTCTAAGTAAGTCCAATTTTGGATGAAAGCATTATACATGTACTAGAATTTTACTTTTCTGTAGAATGACCCAGTTAATGCACGAGGAGACGGTTTCTCGTAGTCGACAGGCTCAGATAGTAGTCGAGATGTAAAGTCCGATTTAAATCGAATGCTAGGGTATAGTACTTCAGTAAATAACAAATAATGCGTAATTTAAAGTGATGAATACTAATAAATTGTTGTTAGCAATACCCAAACAATAAAAATAAATCATAATAATTAATTTAAACATGCACAGTAATTGTTTATTTCTTAAAGTTACAATATCATCATTTTTGCATTTAGACGCTCAACCTAAAATCTTTGATCGGCTCTGCAGAAATTGTTTTACTTGATCTGGAATTGTTACCCCAACATTTTTTGAAGGTATGTAGAATAATAAACTTCAAGGTAACGCTCTAAAAGAGTCATGTATACGAATGATCCCCTGGCTCCTGCTCCTAATAGAAAAACATGCTAGATATTGTGCGGTCGGCGACGGAAATCGCTAGTGTGCGGCCGCTATAAGTGTAAAATGTTCCGTAAATTAAAAAAGCTTACCCGTATAAGATACGTAAAAGGCATGGATCATGTTCATAACCTCACCTCTCATAATGTATGACGGCCAAGGAGCTGAAATGTGTGGAATAATTTGTAAGTAGTACTATACTGATCCCGAAATATGAGGTATTCATATAAAATAATACATTATTATAAAGCATTAGATAAAGTTTGCTTGAAAGTGTGTCCCCCAATGTAACTGAGTAACATTCCATCAATCCAGGTATGGCGAATCCATTTTACATATTCATATTCAGTTCGATGTTTTTTACATAGTATACATATACGGTTAAGGATGTCTTTTATATACATTTATACGGGTAATCGTTTTACATTTACAGGTAAGTAACTTTTTACACTTACGGGTGATTTTATTTACGGTTACCGGTAGTTTTACAATTACTGGTGATTTTAAATATACGGGTTGTATCCTAACCCAAACCAAAATGAATCTGTCGTTTCTCATTGGCGCACGTAAAATCACCATGTCCTTGGTATGGAGAGTAAAACTCAGAGGATATATGACACAGATGGGAAATTGTTTTCATATGAGTGAATAATAGGCCTACTAATTTGGTATAAGTAGCGGTTGATTGCTGGAGTGTGTTATGGTACCTAAAATGGTAAGATTTGATATTTTGAAAATACCCGTCACCCATTATGCCAGTATCGCATTAAACGTAGCGAAAGGTATATTAAAGATGTTTCGCAACACTACGGTTACAATTACGGATACGGTTAGGTCATTAGTTTGTACGTAGTATGTGACGTCAGAGACGGTCAGAAACGGGAAACTACACGTCGGGGGAATCTCTGACGTCACATACTACGTAGAAACTAATGACCGAACCGTATCCGTAACCGTGGTGTTGCGAAACCTCTCTATTCACCTCTCGACTATTTTTATGGAAAGCCTAAGTGTATGTTGTGTGATATAATGTAAGCGTTTTCATCACTGCCAGATGTAATATATATGCGTATTTCTCAGTTTTTACGCGGATACGCGCCTTATCTGGGCTACTGGAATACTATCACGTAACATGGATGGTTGACCTATGTAATGGACAAACAAATTTCGATCTGAGATTTATCCACCCAAAAGTCATTTACTGATGTAGGCCTATTTGTTCCACAACACTCGAAAATCTAGTCGTTTCACTTTGAATTGTAAGACAATCTAGTCGTTTCACTGTCTTTGGATGACTGAGCCAAGTGAAATTTAATTGTTGTCAGAGTTCCAAAAGGTTTGAGATGCTTGATGGGTAGAGGAACGCAAACTAACCACAGAAACCCAATTATTAAGTAAATCTAATGTGGGATGAATTTAGGGGGGATGGTCAAAGTACCCCCAAAATGCCATTTAATTGTTATTGAAAGTTCCACGCCAAATTAAATTGCTGCTTGGTAGAAGACATCTCATTGAATCCATATCCGCTACTTAAGAACAAATATTTTGTGGGAAAGACCATTTAAGAAGCATGTTAATTAGTGGTAATTAGCCAATTAATTGTTGTGAAAGTTCCATCCTTGGAACCAAATGGAAAATGTACAGTATGATCTCCTAATTCAGATTCACCAACTTAAGAAGAAATAAATTGTGGGAAAGTCCGCTTAAGACGAGGTAAAAGCCGAATTAGTGCGTATTATATGTTTAAGTCGTATCACTGAGTTATGTCCCCTTGCATATACATAATGAAGAAAATAGCAATACGACCATATTCAGGTTGTCTATCAGTAGACTACAGGGGTTTGCATTGAATATCTGTCTACCAAACAGCGGTGGAAGGGTTTTTGGAAGTACAAACATGATTTTATGTACTAGTATGTCAAATGAATGTACTTTTCCGTTATAGCTAAGAACTAGTCCAAAACAACCATGACTATCTGTGATATTACGCCTTTAATCCAAGAACACGTACTATACATATATAGTTTGTAAATTAGTTGTTATGTACGTAGAGTCACTTTCACTTCAGAATGATTATACCGGTATTCATCGAAACAATCATCTCTTCTTCATACTCGGAACTCACATTACGAATGTTGAGCTTCACGATTCAGAACACTGCACTTGGCCTGCAGTTCATGAACAGGCCGTACCTTTCGGCCGGGCGTAAATCAACGAACATCCGGTCGTCCGTGAGTAGAAATAATTCCCTTCTGGGAAATGGAATGCAAATGGTAGGTCAATACAGCAACAACATTGGAATTATAAAGACATTATTGTTCAGAAGCGTATCACAGACCCATATGCCATTTCCATCTTGATCTTGTGTTTTTATTGTAATATAATGTTGAACATTCCCTTGTAGCACTGGTGACCGTAGGACTACTATATCAGGGGAATGGTTTGTAGGTCTGGGTCATATTGAGAAACAACACATGTTGAATATAAATCTGCTTTATTGTAGTACAGTGGCGAAACCTATAGACGAGCTCACAACATCATTCATATTCTCCACACCAATTTACATTGGAATTCCTGATCCATCCAACTGAACAGAAAACGCCTGTGACGTATATATAATATATTGTAAGAAACATAAGCACACGGTAACAACCTCCATAAGCACACACGTGACGTAATGCTGAATCTCTCAACAATATATGCAAACTATACAGATTAAATGTTCAGTTAGAACTTCTGACTTCGAGTGACGAAATATTAAACCAAGTCTAAAGGTTAATCAAGCCTCTTTTTCTCAGTGGGGGTGGTGGCTCTGATTTTCAGCTAATCAAACTCTCGAAGTGGGTTATTATTTTTCTGTTTAACACTAGAAATCATCCTCTAAAGCACAATCCCGGTGCTGCTTTACATACGCGACAAAGATACATGTAGCGTAGAAGTAGCTACTGAGTGTGTGTATAAGAGGACGAGAGGAAGTACAACCAAAATTATAGTATAAAATATGGTTATAAATGAAATGGTAAATAAACGAAGGAATTTCTTTTTAAATATATACTTTAAAAAATAAAATTTGAGAAGAAGAAAAAAGTAGATATGTCCAAATAATTAGAACATTATGATTTAAAACAATGCTAATGTTCTGGGGGGGAAATATTACTTTCCAATAATAATTTAGGTGTTCGAATTAATAGGGTAATTACGGTATCCATTTGGAAAGTCAATATGGGTGGTACAGTAACTAACTATGTAAACAGAAGAAAGTATCATGATCACTAAATTTTTGGAAGAACCCTCTGACGTCACTAAATTTCGACTGGAAGTTAAGCACCTCTGGTGAGGGAATACCGTTAGCAAAAGAAGCATGGTGTGAGTATACATATGCATGCCCTCTAGCGCAATGCATTAATCGTCTCCTTTCTGGAATAACCATTGACACTGCTGCATACATTCTAGAACCACAGGTCATTATGACTACACATAACCAGCGTCGACGGAGGTTTAGTGTAGTGATAACGGCCGGGGTTTGAAGTGCTGCATAGTGCAACCACAGTTGCCTTACACAACGGAAAGGGTTAAAGATTAAAAAAAAATTATTTAACGCTCTAGATAACTGATTAATTCTACGGTAATTCCGATCGTCCTGAACATTGCACTCATGTATTTATTCTGTTGTTATATAGTCTAGTATCTTAGGTAATGTTTACCCACATCCCTGTTTTGGATTAGTTACTCAAGAACATAGTAACGCAGCTCAAGTTTGGGACATTAGGAAATACATATCATAATTTACAAGTATTTCCTAAAGCTGTGCCAAATTTGAGCGAACTGCGTCAACTAGTTTTTGAGCATCTGTACCAAACAGGTGTTTGTAACATTACCTGCAAGACTATAAAGTATGTTTATCGAGGTTAAAACAGTATCGGTCATAGATACTATTTGTATGTAGAAGTAGTAAAGCCAACTGGTAACACCTAGGGTGTCGGAGAGTAGGCTAAGCATTGGTATTAAAAACTCAGAGCAACAAATTAAAATAAACAATAATTAACAAACATCGAATGTGCAAAAGTTAACAAGCTGACTTTGCTGTGTGTGGATATTTATATGTGTCGTTCGAAGTCAATATTCACTTAGTTACTTAAACATCAAGAACAGTACAACTACCAAATGACTACGGGTGTTAATTAATTAATTAATTAATTGCCAATCACTGCTACTGAAAGAGTAGGACTAATACATATATTATAGAATTACAATGACAATATGGAATTTGAATACTATGAATAAATAATCAATGGCAAAAATTCCCATTCAAACAAACAGCCATATAATAGGTATTTCAACGTCTATATATGTACACACCTGAAATATTGCTATTCAACATAAGTTCATTTACACCGAGTTGGATCATTTCACAGGGATGTACTAAATTATCTCACCGGTCATTGGGTAAATTTGAATAAAAATACACTTACACCGGTCACGTGGCACAGTTGGTAAAAGTTGGTTAACCCTGTTAAAGCACAGGTTGAGTTAACCCTTCTGACGCCGCGAGAACAAAGAGATCACTGTGCGATAGAGAATCACTTCAACACCGGATTCCATCACAGCATTACAATGAATGAATTGCTTATTACACATGTCTTGCAAGATCTGTCGTATTATTGACATTGTTCTCATTGGTTATAATGAATATTGCATCAGTGGAGGATCAGTCATGTTCGAAAAGGGAATAGTCGCAATTTTGTAATGTTAAATTTCGAACCAAACTATATAAGAACAGTTCGGCACAGCGTAGCATATAATGCGTTTATACTAGTATTCAAGACGGTATGTGTGCGGAGATCGAAGAATAGAGATATTACGTAAAAGCTCACTGGGGAAAATGATTGTCAATTGATTGTATTTCTATTTTATTGTTATCGTGTGTAACCCACGGGATGCAATTACGAATTATATCTGCAACTATCTCTGAAACGTATGAATATTCATGAAGTACGATTTCTGATTTCCCTATACGATGATAATTGAAGCGCAAATGAATGGAGATGAAGCTGGACCAATCAAAATGAATGAGCGCTGCTGGCCACACCTCCTGCCGAATGATACATCATCAGCCAACGGGGTGTCATTTGGAAAAAGTCGGAATGATAGCCCAAGGGCTGTTATCGCACACGATGTCCTATTGTATATTGTATATGTCCTGACTATATCACAATATCCACACTCTAGCGGTATTATTAAAGACATTTGTCCTGGCATCATATATCATATGCGACATTGTAGATATCAGCTTAATACCAAATAGATTTACCATTTGAGACGAATATCCATTGACAATAACATAACTTAAAAACCTAGTATTAAAGATCAGAAAACTGGATAATAAAGGAAAATTACGTCATAAATTATTTATTTTAAATTCAATTGTATCCACGCGTGCGGGATGAAGCCAAACCACACTATAATTTCTGTTCTTACGATCTCGTACATTTTGTTTAAATTAAAACGGCCTAGACTGATGCGGAAACAGGTTCAACCGACACTGGTGAAACTGTTTGAGGTAATAATTAGGAAATACTGAGGAACTAAGCAATATGATCACAGGTATAAGCGGGAATGAATATCATGCATTCGCCTTTGACTAGCATACATATGAAAAGGCAAAGATAAGGTATAATCTCCTATAGTGAAATGCTATGTTACACATTGAGGTAGGTATGTATGTTGCATAGTGGCCACGCTAGCGAATGCTGCTGCCAATGCTTCGCGTGTAAATATATAACATGATTGACAAAATTGTATATTAATACATCGTACTTCAAGTCATTAATGTTTGCATTGGGAGGCTAATTTCGCAACCACACACACACAAAAGTACATAAAACGAAATAAAATAAGCATGTCATGTTGACCGTACATGTAAATAACCTTAGTAACGCAGTTTTGGCAGGCGGTAGGGAATATAGAACCGATGTGATGAGATGGAATACTTGGCAGTGGAATACTTCTAGGCACAATGGACATTATGTAGTGCATATATCGTTTAGCTCTTCAATGAACACTATATGTACTGCATATATCGTTTAGCTCTTCAATGAACACTATATGTAGTGCATATATCGTTTAGCTCTTCAATGAACACTATATGTAGTGCATATGTCGTTTAGCTCTTCAATGGAATACTATATGACTGCTTAATCTCCCATAGCAGAATGATTGTCATCGCGCTGCCGTCTTCTACTATTCTCTACAGTACAGTGTGGTGAAAGATGGCTGAAATGACTTGTCTGCATTGGATTGCACTACAGCACCAGACGTATATGATCATCCTCACAGTTTAAAGGTTTACAGAAATGTTATATATATATATAAAAGCTACAACGTTATCACATGCTGTAACATTACTAACCAGGAACCTGTGTATTTATCTATAGGGCCGAACCATCCACCACGAGTGTATAACATGCATAGCATTTTGTAATGAAGCATTACTAGATCAATATTTGATTGGAGCTCCATCACGATCGCAATAAAAATGAACATTTGGCACAGAACCCCAAACAGAATAATATACTCTCGTATATACCACAGTCACACCATCGGGACAGTTCATTGCACTATCTTGCTCTTCTATTCCGGGTTCAAATCCGGATTTCGGCAGCACGTCCATAACCAAATGAATTAAAGGCATACAATCATGGTTTCTTGACATATTTCATGGTCAAACGTATTTTTACCTGAAGGTATGTACATTTGCTTTGTCTACACAAGTTGGTGGGACAACAAGCTACATTTTCCGCATGTTCCACTGGTTATCAATATATTGGTATTGAATTGTATTTTTTAGTCACGCGACAATAAATACAAACATTTTTATCGAGCCGCTAAGTTGGATGATAGATGTTGAAATGTAAACAAGTGACCTTGGTACCTCGTAATTTCATTGATTTTCCGATTATAACCTTCCCTAATTACCAATATAGTGGGTTTCATTGAAGGTTACGATCCCGGATGTGAGTGAACCCTTTTACTGCTTACATTGAGCAGGGGCGAGATTTCTTGAGGTACAAAAGCCATTATTCGTATGCTAAGTGAATATACTTTGCATTCACAATTCAAATTCAGTCCAAAATGGCGACTTAATCTATGATTGTATGCCTTTAACCATGCAGCACATCATTCTTTCTCATGAAGTTTCTGCTTCTTTCTCTCGGAACATTTCCAGAAACATCGGAGGCACGGACCCCATGTTTTCCATTCGCACGCACAGTACGCGCTCGGCGTGTCTGGTGCTGATCGTACGAAGGTCAGTGACCTTCATCAGAACTTTGGCCCAGTGGACTGGTTGGTGCGGTCTGTTCTCCGCGATGTATCTCTTGTATGCTCCCAAAATGGCGTCCTGCAGTTTTTCTACAGCTTCCGGTTCCTTTAGTCCCGAACGATCTACAATAAAAAGATGTATAACCCAATTAGTACTGGTTCCGAGAGGAGATATATATGTGGAAAATTGATTTATCCTCGTTGATAAAAAAAAAATAACATAGATACTCGGTTACGCCTCGTATTTACGTTACTTTTATTATATAGCAAACTTTTATAGTATTTTCTTAATTCTCTCACATTTCGTATCTGGAGTTAGATACACATGACAATGATGACACGGTCATCTCAAAGGGAGTTAATTAATGTCTGTCCATAGTTACAACATAGTTACAACAACACGGTTACTCGCTAGCTGGGTTTTGGTCTGATTTTAATGAGATGGATTCAGAGTATCCATCGTGTTCTTCAACCTCAACTCCGTTAATGTCCATGATAAACCATGACCATTGTTACAAACCCATTTTATTTTAATGGATTAACACTATACAATATCATGTCTTCATTATTCAGTGTTCATATCGTATGCATCTCACTTGCTGTTGAAATGTTCATGGGCATATCATATCTTACTACATGTATCATACTCGTATAGGAAACACATACCTGATTGCATAAGAAGTACCGCAGCCAGAAGAGCAACCTCGGTCTGGTCCAACTCCAGTTTAGCCAGGCCTAAAGCGAACTCAAATATCGGTTCCACCAGTATTCCAAGCGATCCTTTGTGTAGGGAAGACTTGTGAACTGTCAGACCGTTAGGGAGAACCAACGCCTGGGATCCAGGGTCGAACCTACAGGCAGCGCGCAGACACATCACTTCCATGCAACACGACTTCAGCAAGAGAATTTGGTCGTCAACATACAACTGAAAACAGGAAACAGTTTATTATACATTGGAGGTTTAAAAGTGTCGTATTTGATTCATCACTCGACCAACCCTATCGTGACACTCTATAGTGACCATGATGACATTCCCAAAGGAACTTCTCACGTTTCACCTGAGAGAGGTCATGAGAAGTCAGGGCTATACTGCACATTTCTGCAGGAGCAAGCACTAAAAGTGACTGCAAGTCGTCGAACGAAAGCATGGGGGCATTATAAAGTATGTATAATCGTTTTTTAAAAACATGTTGAACATATATTCTGAGTGAGAAAGCAGTTCATTCGAGTGAGTCAAAAATAATTCTCCATATATTGATTCACTCGGTGTTTACTCCTGCCGTTCAATTCAAACACTCACTGCGCATGCACCATGAGCTAACACTCGCACCAATAATATTATGTGATGCATCGAACAGATAGACACGAGATTCATGATGTTATTGAGGATAGTATATTAACTTATCTTTATCAGCATGGGGTATTAATAATACAATATATTTCTTGTTATATTTCAACTAAATTAGATATTACTACAAAACTAATCATTAAACTAAACGAAAGAACCGTGTCGTGTTAGGTACTATGCTATGTATACAGTCCTAAAGAATATATAGCATTTGTATTGTCGAATTGAGCATATGAGACATGAACAGTGATTAAATCATGCCCGCGTACATACCTGAACAAAACCGGGTACACCTTTGGCAAATTCGACAACCTTGACGATAGACGGCGTCATGACTTCGGCCAATTGCTGCCATGCTTGACTATCCGAATCTCCAGAATCGTACTCCATCTATAAACAATATGTATCAAACAAACAAGCATTAGTTGGTGGAGAGACCGTAAGAGCATGTGCTCTGTTAGAAATATGTATGAAGAGTATATATACTGTTCCTGGTGTTGTTTTCTCCGTGAACCGCCATTGTATTTTGAACACAAACGATCATGGGACATTGGAAAGATATGTATTTGCCCATACAACTGATAGAATGCTGACCAGTGTCAGAGGGTAGTTTAATTAGGGGGAAAATATAATGAACTATAATAGATAGGTCTACAAAATACGCAACGTATTTTACTATTAAATGGAACATTTGCTAAGTAAGATACCATTCTTCAACTGTTATAACCATTATTTCTTCAGTTAATGTTTCAGATACATAACGGAATTCAACTTTATTGAGAATGAAATATGTATTCAAAATATAGTTGGCTTTCTTAATAGTATGCGGTACGTAGTAGTCTTCATCCCAAATCCGAACTTAAATTAGAATATACTAGTAATATTTGTCTTCATCATTTCCTTTTTTTCAGTGAAATATTGCTGGGTATAGATTTGAGATTTGTTCAGACTCACCATTGGGAAACGGACGGTTGGCGTTTTCAACCTTGTAGCTTCATAAGCTGTGCATATATCGGAGATGAGTCCCCGGTCCATGTCGGTCATCTGGTCTATAGTGGAGTCTTGTTCGACACGAACGACTTTGAACTGTTCGTGTTTTTTCCTCTCACGGTTTTCTTCTATAAGTTTCCTTTTGGCCTTACGCTGTTTTTCGTTAAGAACCACTGCGAAACAATAGGGGGTACATTTAATGGAAAGTGGAATAATCGTTAGTACAGAATATAATATACAACAATCTATTAGTATTCATTGCCAGAAAGTTCAAAATGACCAATTTTCATATAAAATTGACTCACTCTAATTTTAAAGGTTTTCTACGTAATTGATTATTTTCATCAACGAGTAGGAGAACATTGATATCAAAAGACACTCGGTGGAAATTTGTTATCTGTTTTTGTATCCTTTTACAACCATTGCTGGTGCTAATAGTTTCATTGTCACATTAGAGAGGTTTCGCAACACTACGGTTACCAGTACGGATACGGATACGTCATCAGTTTGTCGCACAAGTTGGTCAGTGTGGAGCTCAATTCAATTCAATTCTTTATTTTGCCTTTAACTTTACAGTTAATCAGAATAAAAGTAATATATAATATTATTATTTGATTTAAACTAAAAAAATAACAAACAAAAACAAATACATTATATTATATTATATCTAAGGACTAAACCTAAGAACTTAGTACAATTCGCTTCTTAATTAATTATCTTTACACAAATATATACCTAAATGGAGTTTCAAGAATACGGGCCCTGGGGTCATGTTCCGGAAGCTATCGCATGCATAGCGACATCGTTAAGCTGTTCGTGGAGCAACTTCTGATGATCCAGAACGAGTAAAATATTTCTCCACGAAGGCTTAACGATGTCGTTAAGTATACGATAGCTTCGGCAACATGGCCACTGTGACATTGACTAAATGGTTACCTTTCATAATGCTTTCATTAAATGTGTGCTGTTCTTGGTTGTACAAGTGTTGATACGGGTAGCCATTGTAGGAATACAGATCATAGTGAATGGCATAACAAAATAAACAGTAGTTCTTCTTTAACACTTACGATCACACGCCATTCCAACTCTCATGCATTTCTGAAATCGACACTCCTGGCACTGGTTCCTGGTAGTCTTGTCTATGATACAATTCCCATTCCACTTGCAGTGGTATTTCAAATTCTTCTGAATAGTTCGCCGAAAAAATCCCTGGAAGAACAAGGTATCCGACCGTATAAAACATAGTTAGAAACATATTAAAGATATTCAATCGTACAGTATGGTTTTATATAGAGATAATACGACAGTCTTTAATTTCATGACGACATCGTACGTACAATATGACTGACCACATTATATATGACATCATAAAAGGGACCAAAGGACAGTTAAATACGCGGGAATATACATCTTTATAATACATTAACACCCTATACACATGATACAGCGACGACTTCCTGTTATCAAAAGTGCATCGTACTTATTTCCAATCAGTTTGTCTTAGTGCGTCATAGAACAGCAATACAAGAACAGTGTTGTGTTCGGTGAACTTGAGTTTTCTTAGTTGCTAAAGAATGTCAAACTGTCAATCTTTTCGTAACAATTTCTCAGAGTATGACGCCCATGTGAGTTTCCCGCGAAGTCTGTGTATTGGTGACCTGGTGCCCGTTGCACGACACTCTTGTAGGCTACAACTATTGTAACGTCAACGCTTTCTATTGTGGCGGGAGCCCAGTTACAACTATTGTAGCACTACAAGAGCGTCGTGCATCGACCTCCAGAGCTGCACGAAAGGGTAGCACTTGTAGCCCGGATGTAAATCGAGATTGACGTCACTTCCTGTTATAGTAAAAGCATGGCGCATGGACTGAATTATGTTAGAACTACAGTACGACCGTTTCGTGAACTGATGCCTGGATATCAACCCGACAACGCTATGAGGAATCAATTTCCCAATTCACACATTAGTCATAACATAAGTCACTTATCGGTACAGTTTTCTACTAACGACCGTTAGCCTTGATGTGAGTGGTTAAGCACGTGCTACTGGTATACATACTACTGGATGAAAACACGATATACAAAAATGGAATCGAAACTAAACGAAATGTTCGAAATATATACCTGTTATTTAACAACAACTTCATAAAAATATAATATCTAGCATTACATTTAACACTCCTAAATGAATCATACTTCGTTCTATAATTAATATTGCTGCCATTTTGTGGAATTCACGACTTGTCCAGTTATACAAGTATGGATAGTGGCTAGTCACGTGACAGCGTAGAGTCCATGAGTGCCGCCTCTTGACCTTTGACCAAAATCTTTAGTCAAGTTGAAGCCTTAGAATGAACATCCCACAGAACATCACACCATAGATACCATACCTCTTTCAATGTCCTCGGGCACGTACAAAACCATGGCAACCTAATTAACGTCACCTGATCATATGTTGGTTTTTAGTCGAAATGACAAGTTAACAAATGACATGAAAGAGTCCAATACAAAATGTGTTGTTGTTTTTTGGTCGTAATGACAAGCTAACAAATGACATGAAAGAGTCGCAACGCCCGATACAAAAACACCACCCGTCGCTTATAGGTCGCCATAAATGTTGACACGTAATTCAGGTTTAAAGAGTACTTGGACGCAAGCGCTTACTTGTACCCGTAGGATGATAAAAGAAAGTTTTGGGTTTCAATTATCCTCTTGTACTGCGAACATGATGCACTGATTCCGAACATGATGCGCCGATTCCGAACATGATGCACCGATTCCGAGCATGATGCACTGATCGAGTCTTATAACATTCTCTCATGGCTCTTCTGCCATGACAGAAAGAAGATGGTTCTTTCATCATTCTCAAGGATAATTCCAGTCACTAGTTGACTTACTTTGGCCAGGCATCGAGTGACACTCACAATGAATGGTCCCTATTCTGTTTCTGATTACAATGGACTCTCATGTCTTCTTTGCAAAGAAACTGACAGTTCGCATAATATGGCCGTGTGTCGATAGGAAGTGCGTGGGTACTGACGTGGTGAAGAATGCAAACGAATTCATGGTGTATAATATTAAATAATAATAATAATAATAATAATAAAAATAATAATAGTAATAGTAATAGTAGCAATAACAATAATTATAACAACAACAACAACAATAATAATAATAATAATAATAATAAATACTACTACTACTACTACTACTACTAATAATAATAATAATAAAGTTATGCGACAAATAAAACATATTATTAACAGCTAAGTTAAATAATAATGTTATACTGTTATAGGTTGGCTCACCAACTTACGTTTAATACAATACTGTATAGTAAAATATTGGCATCGAGTAATGTTTATGGCATTGGCTTATTAGTCACAGACACAGGGTTCGACACTTGAAAATGCTTTCGCATTCATTGCGATGGTATTATTGTAAAATACAATTGCACATGTGAGATATGTACTGACCCTTAACTTGTTTGGATTAGTATATAATATACTACTACTACTACTACTACTACTACTACTACTACTACTACTACTACTACTACTACTACTACTACTACTA
>JAVCKZ010069439.1:0-14053 GCA_034780755.1 Lepetodrilus elevatus
CACACACACACACACACACACACACACACACACACACACACACACACACACACACACACACACACACACACACGGAGACATCTCGCAATATTCACACCAAGTATAGAATCAGTTTGATATTCAAGCACAGCTAAATAGCGTATTTAATTCCCTTCCCACACACCATGGCTTCCAGTGACCTTTTTAGACTCACAATACGCCGTTGGAAAAAGAAACGCCTATCAGAAATACTGTACTAGTATATCAGAAATACCACAAGCACAGCATCTGTCTTACACTGAAGCCAGACTTACCACTGCCTTTGCTTTAGCAGCAGTTGGAGGGATTCACACATCACATGTCAGTAAATCCCATCCCTTCAATACGATATGCCCTAGATCAAATCTGACACGAGATTTGTGAATACCACCAAAGCTAAGTATCTGTCAGGCAGAGTCCGCATGACGGATAGTTAACTTGACAGCTACCGGAGATTATTTGAATTCACGCAGCATGCGTATTCTACTCCGCTGTAATTTGGCCACGATATTAGTTCAATTCTTGAATATCCTGTCGATGATCCCATTTGCGTGGAACTCTGAAGCAAATCTTGTCCAAAATAGAGTGTAACTTAATATGTTCTCGATGCGAATTGGACATACTATCGGTTCTCCAGTTAAAGCCTTTTCAACATTTATTATTAATATTGATAACATTATTTACGACTCACGTCTCTTTTGTCTTTAAACATTGTGAATACTGAGCACATTTCGGGGACGTTGTTTGATCTCTTCACGTTCATAGTAAGGTGTGCGGAATACCGTCATCCTCGACACTCAGGTCACTTTTGGACTACACCTAACCTCCGTCAAAGTGAAGATTAGCTGTAGTCATAATGGCCTGTGTTTCGAGGATGGAGTACCGTAAGCCAGTGCTTGATTGACGTCTCAGGGATGTTCTTTAATCAACATCATATATATCTCCTACTAGCACTAAACATTCTTCTTGTATATGCCCTACACGACGAGTTCTAGACTCCAGCTTGAAGGTACGGAGGGTCAGTAAGGTTATCTGTCCAAATCAACGAAGCCAGCGGGATGGTAGTCTAATGCAGTCTGACACTTACACTTGGCTTTTGGCTCCGCCATGTTCAGATACTGCCTTTGATCGATTAAGGTTTAAATTGTACTTCGTGGAATATGAAACAGAAGCGGTTATTGTTAAGGATCTAATCAATCACGGCATGATAGCCAATATCGGGTTTGTATACATTCTCAGATGCAAAACAACTTAATTACTATGAGAATATTTCTCAAGACATACAGTTGGCTTCTTGATATAATCCATTCGCATCCATCATTTTAAACTAGCCATGTATTGCTATCTATTTAGGGCGCCTAGACGATCATGTCGTTCTGTATTCTTTAGCATCCAGTGTTTCATTCATACGACTATGCGTCATTGACATTAACTTACCCGCGTTTCACGAATGAGTCACACCGATAGTTAGACCGTAAATAGTAATAGCACGACGTACGACCGAATTTACGACCGCACTACAGTACGACCGCTGCAATAACTTACTTACTCACCAAAACAATTGGAACATAGTGCTGTTATGCTGTGTGATCTATATAATGATGGCCTTAACCAAACTATACTTCTTTTGTTACAGAAAATGAATAATTCCACGGATTCGGGGCTTTCGGACGTCTTCGAGCGGTACACAAGTACAGCGGAACTGCTCGGAGAGTTCGCTCCCCTCGGACTTGCTTCAGATAGAGTTATCCCCCCTATATGGTACGCCATTGGGTTTGTGTGCAACCCAGCTTGTGCAGCGATATGGCTGGGACGTCGAATGAGGCGGAACAATTCCTCGGCTATATACCTGGGCGCTCTGTCCATTTCAGACTTAATCTTTCTCTTCCTGCATTTGATCATAACTCTCAATGGTGCTTGGGGTTACCAGACGTACAACCAATCCAGTTCGTCCTGTGAAGCGTTCATGTTCTTCTTCTATACACCTCAGTATCTGTCCACCTTGCTAGTGCTAGGATTCACGGTGGAACGATACGTAGCAGTTTGTCATCCTTTTATGAAAGAGAAATGGTGCAATGTAAAACGGGCTTGTATGATGGTGGGAGTTCTAGTGTTTATATCCGCGCTTGTGGCATCGGCTCAGATCTATATATGGACGTACAGCCCCGTTACCAAGTCATGTAACCACAGAGCCTCAGCTGTGAAGGGAGACAACTACAGCTTCGCTCATATCTGGGGGTGGGTGTCGGATCTACTAATCTTCGGTGCGGTTCCGCTTATTGTGTTAGTGTTCAATGTGCTGGTTCTGAAGGAGATCTGTAAGCTCGCCCAGAACGGCGTCGTGTCCCGCCAGAGCGGAAGTGCAAGCACCACGGCGTCCACGGTGACTCTCCTAGCTGTGTCATTCTTCCTGATCGTCACCCAGATGACGGCGACGGTTCTCGTCTCCATACAGATGCTGTTTCCCTACGGCGAGACGAAGCTCAGCGACGACGAGATCCGGAATGACCCCACCTGGAACAAGATGTTCAATTACTTGGAAAGCAGGAAGATCATCGAGGGTATCTGCTTGTCGCACTACGCGCTGTATTTCGCTATATACTGTCTTACCGGCAAACATTTCCGGAAGGAGGTGATGTTCCTATTGACTTGCTGCGGGCGTTTTCGTCCCTTTCGTGACTCATTCTCCAGAACGAAGGGCGACAAATACTCCATGGTGTCCAGTAATGGTCACCTCATGTCCGAGACGTGTCAGACCTCGTACACCACTAACTTTTGAACATCCCTGGGTCACCGACAGCCATATGGATACTCACTTCAAGTGCTTAGAAATGGTCAGCCTTGATCCGGATGACCATAGACACAATGCCGTAAGCTTGGACCAAATATCGCCAACATGACCACTGTGTCGTCATAAATGCCATTGTGACGTCATACATGACAATCGTGTCGTCATAGATGACCATTGTCTGTCTTATGAGGATACATATTCTGCAAGTGTATATTGCTATCGTTTCTCGAAGATCTGGGTTGCGTTCAAAATGGCAAAGGCATGTAAGCGGCTGGGACAGAGAACCAGTTTAGCTCAGCGGCTTACTCAGCTCCCTGCTGATTGAACGCACCCCTGATATCAACTATGAAACCATAGAGCCATCGTAAGTATCCGATCTACAAGCAGAAGAGATCGCTACGAGAGAGATTGAGGCAGTAGAGACACGAGCTTCGAGAACCGACACCCGGGTTGTGTGCGCGTAGATGTACCGTAACAGCGCGAGCTGCAAGAACACGTGTAATAGAAACACTAGTTCGGAGAGTATCATTTAACTGTATACTGTCTCACAGTGGCCATTGTTCAACCTTATGTCTCATAATGTATAATTTTTAACATACCGGATACCAAAGTCAGTGCTATTTCATTTAGTTGTGCAATAGTGGTATGTGGATGACATTGATATAAACCGATATACATTTCGTGTATATAAGTGAATGAAAGGGAGTATATGATCAGTATTGATGATAAGAATGAAGAATGAATGGAAATTTTAACCCGCTCCATGCTGGAGACAACATGAGGCATCCCAAAGAGCAGCACCTGAGTTTAATGATGATATTTCAAGGAGGCCTTGCATCATGTCAACATAATAATAATATTAATATTAATAACAACAACAACAACAACACAAACAAAAACAACAGCTACTTAACAACAATAATGATAACACTACTACTACTACTACTACTACTACTACTACTACTACTACTACTACTACTACTACTACTACTACTACTACTACTACGACTAATAATAATAATAATAATAATAAGTAGTGTGTTTTTGTTCTTTGTAATATATTTATGAAACACATACTTATCTTCCAAATAGTACGTTTACCTATTAATATTAAATGCGATGGACATCAATACTACTATATAGGTTAGGTACAAACGTTGACTGCATATCGTGTGGTAATCAGGGTATGAATAAAGACAGGTGCTATGTAATGAAAAGTATACACCATTATAATACATACTGTATATTAATGAACCATATGCTAGCTTTCACAGCTAATTCATACAGTTCGAGCCTTTTGACCATACTTATTGTTGACCGATATTAGATATATATGAGACAGTGAGACAGATGGCACATGTCTACAGTCACGTGTATGTATGTGTGGTATATTAGTGATATCAATAATGCCATCATCAGAATAATCATCAGTTGTATTCCACTTAGCAATTACTGTACACATTAACACACAGTCAGATAACACACAATTACTAGACTAATTATTGACATTACACTATTAGGAAGATGAGAGAGTACAATACTAATAATACTCATACTTAACATATATATTTAGATTTCTTTGAAGTAAAATGTTACCATTATATATATACCAGGAAAACACGTATTTCATATGCATTGTTTAACCTTTCACGCAGGCAGGATACCATTTCACGAAGCTCTCGTACCCACTATATGAGAGCATTAGAGTTCTAGATTGTGCTCTAGTAGAGCTCTGGATAGGACTCTCGTAACGACGTATATGTCAACGAGAACGACAGAGATACGAGAGGGTTATACCGGTAATAGCTTTGTGGATACGAAACCTTCGTGAAATGGTGCCCTGGGATTTATTTTATTAACTATGGCAGGTAAATATTGCCTTTATATTACATGCGCAATTATATTTTGATATTCTAACGATCTCTAAGTATAAATATTGTGGAATCCGTATCCACGGACAGACACCCATCTGCAAAACAAATACAATATTCGATAGTTGTGCTCTTTAAATGCTCTCGGCGAATAAAGGATCCGTCTCCGTAGTAAATCTGTACATTACATGTTTTGTTTATGACTGAGAGCATGTGATACAGCTCACACGGAATTGCTGTTATTTGGCTGTAACTTTGTGACAAATATATTGTATTGAAGTGCACCCGACGTCCCTTAGAAGTTAGTGCTAACACACGGATACATTACCCCGGAGTGCAGTGCGTACCCCGGAGTGCAGTACGTATGCTGTTCTGGGTAATTGCTCACTGTTTACTTAGTGTCTGACTCACATCTGCACGCATTTACCTTCATTAATGTAAATTATTCGATATTAGCGATACATCTGTTTGTGTTATTATTGAATAACACTACATGCATATTGCCTAAATTGTAAATAAATCAGATTAACTCATTTTTAAGAATGTAACATTTGCATTAATTCAGATAAACACTTACCAATACATGAATTATCAATAATGATATATTTAAATATATATTGTACCAAAAGCTACGCATAAGCCGATATCCCGGTTCCCAAATTATATAGTATTATACATTATTATTATAATTAAGCGTACAATTATTAGTAAGGATTCCGAAATAAACTATTCTCCGGAAATAACTCAGTAAACCGGTGCTTGCAGACTATCAATATATATATAGGTTGAATATCTTGGAATGTATAGTTCGTAATACAGCGCATTATTATCTGTTGAAAGTATTCTCAATGCAGGCTTTTAAGCTTGGCCTGTGAGTCTACTATACACCGTAGCTCAATGTACATAATATGCACCGCCTTTATGGAAGATTATTTATGCTATGTCTGTATGTACATATCTATTTTCATATTAATATGTATATTTGTACAGTGCTGCTATAGGGTTAGAATCAGGATTGTTAGCAATTGGTATCAAACGGGTACTTTTCCTAAAATATCTCCCAGTTGACATTAATATTTGTTGCTAAAAATGGTAAAGAACAAAACATGTCTATAACAGAGATGCTATTTTCAAGCATATTTCTTTGATGTACAACATTGACAAATATTCAGTAATTGAGCTATTGTCAGATTTGAAATGTGATGTCAATTTAACAATCCCAGGATAAAACCTGCAATACCTGTATGTCTTAGTGTTGCAGTAGGCCCGAGAGCAATGGCGTGTGTGTATTATGTCCATTGCTCACATGTTAAATTGTGCTTGATTTTAATATAAATCCATTGATTATTTATGGCTTATTTGTAAAGATGCAACATCCGCTGTATAATAATAATAATAATAATAATTTAAAATTATTTAAAAAATATATATATTAACTACTACTACTACTACTACTACTACTACTACTACTACTACTTCTACTACTACTACTACTACTACACTACTACTACTTTTACTAGTAATACTACTAATAATAATAACAACAATAATATATGTTGTTATATTGCACCAAATCCATGCTGAAAAGTTTGCTCATAGCGTTACATCATTATCCCGGTCAGTAGATTAATGCGCACCCATTTCACCGTCTCAACTTCCTGGGTAGTCTCAATATCTGAACTCCTGATATTTGTATGATACTCGCCGTCATCATTATCGCTAGCCACTGTGATAAATATCAATATATTGAGACAGCATACTGTTGTAAATGATCAATACTGTATATGTCTACTTGACGTCACATGCTATTTTACCAATGACATACATTTCCTCACGCATCATTAGATATGCATACATTAGGCGTACTACTGAACCGTTGACCGACAATACCTACAGGCTGTGACGTTTTGCTACTTTATGTACATTTTTGTGGGGAGCTATCGTTTATTGATGAATACATTTATGTACTAGTATTTCTTAACAAATACTTTATTAAATTTGGGTAATTAATGAATTAAATAGCTAGCTATTCATGGGAATTAGCAATTTAACATTTATACACATAAAAGGACATGAAAGCATAGCAATCCCAGTCTATGCATGTATTTTGTCGACGAACTAGGAGCGGTATGTAAGCAACTATTCAATACTTCATGGTATTGTGTCAACGTTTTGTGCAATATAAGTTTAATACAATTATTAATTAATTCGTATTGTAATCAAAATGCTTAGATACATTTTGGCGACAAATGCAAGTTTACTTGCCACGTTAAACCACATAATTATGTTTGTATTTTATAAATGGCACACATTACCAAGATATCAAAGTACTTGGTACTTGAAGACCAAAGTACTTGGTTTTGTTTGTTAGAGCCGCTCTATAAATTAGTTCACTAATTTCACGGAGCGGAATTTGAGCGAGATTTGAACCTGGGACATTTGTCTACCATTGTGCTACCACCCCCTTAGATAAACTTGTTACTTGAAGACCAAAGTACATTGTACGTGATACGTTTGTGCGCTTTATTCGTCATTGTGTCTTTTGCAGATTGTATGTGCTCATTATGCTTCCTAATTGTTACATTAATAGTTGAACTTGAACATGTTAACTTTTATTTGTTAACACGATAACTCGTATGTTGTCACGGTTGAATAAAGCTATGATAAACGTGTGTGTATACTGTAGTTATTCATGGATGCGCATGCGCATGGAGAGTTTCCGGTCAGGCTCTCATTGTCAGGGAAATACATCATACAACAGCAGTGGAAGAAGAAGAAGAAACAGAAGAAGAAGAAGAAGAACAACAACAACAACATATTTACCATTACAAGATAATAGTTATAATTCGTGTAATTCCTCCAATACAGATGACCACTGCCTACTAACATCCCTCAACTATCTGCATATGTCTAGCTTGTTCACAGTTACCTTCATGAACGTCTAATGCTGGATAGCATGATGACATCGGCAATCTCTATTGTATGTGTGAACATGCAAACTAATAGTAAGATATTGGTACAATAATAAACTAACAACATGAATTTAATTTAGAAAACATTTCTTCATGCAACTAAAGGCATAACTTGTTAAACCTTGTCCAACTAACGCTAGCATGCCAACCAATATACCGTCTCCCATGAGAAACAATAACGGATCAAGCCAGAACTTATGTACTCGGTTCGTCTTAACATTGTTTGCGTATTATGCGAATCTATATTGATGTATTTATCTACTGGCGACCAGTGCAAGAATTAATACTTGTAGGGTGAATATATACATACACAATGGCTTGTAATTGGAATAGAAAAAGCGGTGAATTCTTAATCAATGGACAAGTTGATGAATCTTGGAACGGATGGACAAGTTGATGAATCTTGGAACGGATGGACAAGTTGATGAATCTTGACTCCATATCATATACATACAGTTACGTCACTAAAACATAAACGTACGCAAACTCTTATACCAATTCGCATGATATATATGAACTAGTCCCAGAGAGAGAGAGATATGATATGGCCGAATATATCAGACAGTCAGCGATACGGATGTTGCTGGTTTACTCCTGCCGTACGACTTAGAAGCCGTGCTATAAGTGTAAGAATCTTGAAAACAACTCAAACACCAATGTAAAACAAAAGGATATTAGTCATTCGAAGTATCAATCGGCATAGCGCATTCCTCCGTATAAGACGACACGAGACATGACCAGGTTATGCGGTACAAACATCATGATTAAAGTTTTCCATCGGCCTTAGATATTTACCTTGTAGGAAATACATGTGGGATTACTGTAACGTTCGCCATTAGCATAGCAGGAACTTTCCCTGGAATGATACAAGATGTGATGAATAACATTCACAGCAGGATTCATGATATTTGCACGTTCCATGATTAGGACATTCCAAACAGACTCTAGTGGTTGGTGCGCTGATAAGATCACACTCGCTTAGAATAGTGTTGTCCTTCCCTTTTTATTATTGGATATTTGTGCGTCAAAGATCAACACGACCAGATTATAAGCCATTATTTGAATTTGAAACGTTTTAACGATATTGAACATCGAACACATGCAATTCAAAATTACCCGTGCATTTGTTTACTATGTTATGTTGGTAATTAAATTGAAATTAAAGAAGTTTTAATGCAGTGCTGTAGTTGCAGTGCAAAGTATTCGCCTTGTTCGAAATATTGTTTTCAGATTGGATCAACCAATGACGGCGGAGAAAACGTAACGTAAGTAGAACCAGATATAACGTAACGTAAGTAGAACCAGATAGAACGTAACGTAAATAGAATCAGAAGGAAGCTTAGTGATGCGATACAAATTCGATCGGCGATTGGACACAGTTAGCAGATGACAACGATATGAGCGGGTAATGAACTGTATTAATTTCATATCGAACGCATCAGCCCAATACTTAACTCCCCATATACTTCACTATACATTTCCCGTGAACTTCCTGAAGGTATAACTACGACTGCAATTCAAAGGCAAATAGCACTATTGAGAGTAATTTAATTAACACACAGCTTTATTCAGGTCAACTGTCACTCGGTAAAATCTGTCAGTTAATTAACTTCAAACGGAATGTACCGTTATTGCTAGAAGACGAATATCGTATTTGGATACCAGCATAGCTGTGGTAAGTGAGGCACTCTAAGACCGCTCTATGAAATCCTATTACAGAAAGCAAATATTGATGGCAACAGTCTTAACCCTCGCTAGATTCACTTCTATTCCCAATTACCATACGTGCACACCCTATCTACATGAGACACCAATTTATAGGTTATAAAGCGCTAATGCATTGGAATTTGTCGTCAGGAAAATGTATTTGTCAGTTCAGAATATGTGTGATTTACTGTACAATGATTGGTTATAAATGGTAATTCAACTGTATTTGACCAGTAAATCTTGCACTTCAAATAAATCCAGTGTTATTCTCACGAGTGCTAATGTCCTACAGTTAGAAGGCTACGAGTTGAAGGAAGGAAAACTTGGTTAATTTAACTGAGCAGATTCTGTCTAGGAATTTTGAGCATTTTAACTTTTGTATTTTTTCTTGAATTTTAATTTACTGGAAAAGTATACTTTGGAACAAGGTATGTTACATTTGCTGGCATATTCCACTCATGCTGTTGCCTATATGCTGATTCATTTGGATGTTTATGACCTATATATTAAGTGTTCGTCTACACTGTCATATTCAGAATGCATGCACGGTTGGCCTGTATGTAGTTCAGTCTTTATAGATCATCACATACATTTAATTTACGGAATATTGCATAGCCATTAATATGTAGTTAACTTTACAAATTGCGGTGCCAGACACAATGTAGTCCAGGCAGGCTGTGCCACAACTCTCACACCATAACATGGCTGACATTTAGTGTTGCGTCTTAAACACAGTTCTTCGTTTATTACAGAAGCACAAGCTATCATACGAAACTCTAGTTGTAATTCTAACTAATACTATACGATAATGAATTAGTACGTTGCAAACCAAGTTATTTATTTACTAAACACTAACGTTTACTATCGACCTAGTATTGTAATTATCCTTTGTGTTGTAGTTAGGAATATCCTTTGTAGGTTCCTTGACATTTCTTTTGTACACACTATGCAACTATTACAATAGATGTACTCGATCAATTCGAAACTGTTACAGTGTGTTATTTCCGAGTTGATTCGAATCGGGGAATCACTTTACGGTTACGATAAAAACTATCAACGACATTTAACACGACCATTCACAGAACACAGAATTACTGACGGTTGACGAAATCGTCGTGAAGACTAACTATAGGATATTATCCAATTATTATTCAATATTGATACGCTAATATTTCGTAGATTACGACCACACGTGCTCACTTGGCATATCGATCGCTAGAACAAAAGCACATCGCTAAATTAGCGCTATACTGTCATCGATCATACCCTACGTGCGTTCGATGGATTTACAAACTGAACAAAACGCAGGCAATCGGGGTCTATAGAAGTCTGCGCCACGACTAGACTAACAACTCTCCTCTAACGCAATACTGGATTCCTAAGGGTCGCATTGACTTCCATTTAGCTCGGATCTGGAGTACATTGGCTCCATATTATCCTTTTATTTCTCACATTCAGTACTGCTTTAATCTATTTCTGGCTCGCAAACGTTGTAATATATTTTTCGCGCATCGGTGTATTGCGGCACTTAAGGGGTACAGCGGTACTTCAGCGAAGGGTTTCAATGACGCCATGGACGAATGGCAAACATTATGAGAATGATTGATGTAATTATACTAATAATAAATTCAGACTATGTATGTATTACTGATCCTAATTCTACTCTTCGCACGAATGATCATAGTGTTCGTAACGTAGTTAATCCGGCAACTAGAGACATGTAATAACATAATTAGGAGAATATAAATAGGTTGCCAGCAATAGGCGGCAGCACATAGTGTCGTGGTACGTAGACCAACCTTACGGGTACCCATTTACAACTGGCTTCGCCGGATCAGTATATGTGTGTGTTAACTGTAAGTAAAACCATCATAAAAACATTTAACCGCTAACACAGTTATCACTATTGTAACCCGACACTATTTGTATTCTGGAGTACCAGCTGTAGGTTGAGATACCGGTATATAAATGTGTTGAACGTGTTCTTCAAATAATTAATTCGGAACAGTTCACGGTATCGAACACTGGACGGCAGCTAATCACACATAGCTGAATGTAAATACAGAAAATGTGCATAATAAATTGACATCAAGAACATGCGTAAAAATGGATTGCTTCCGCTCAGCTTCAAATCTCTTTCATCTGGAAGGTGATTGAACTTGTAGTGGCAATGCGTTTTACGAATCTACATGAATGGCCGCAATTTACGTGGAATCGTTCAATCAGTCTAGAAGACGTGCAGGAGCACATAAAGAACCCTATTGTTGTGTATACGGAGTGATACACTGTGTGTCGTAGATCTTCACGCAGCTTCGGTAGGACTCGTTCCTGTTTTAACTGTCTGTAGCATTTGACAAATACAGACTAGTACCTTAGTTCTAAGACCAGGGATGGTTTTAGTAATTAATTAGGGTATTTTTTCAAATACAACATCTACGTAGGAACACGACTGGCTCGGACCATGGTCATTGGGGTTGGTTCTTACATGTCCATGCATGCATAGTATATAGGGATTTGGATTCTTGTTGGGGAGGGGGATAGAGTATGTGATCATTATTTGGTTACCAAGAAGAGCAGCTGTTTTCAAACCATTATATTAAACAGCGTCTATATCCACTGGTAGCACCAATAATAAAACACTTCCGGTGCTATATGTCCAAAGATATATTGTGCCCATGAATCAGAGTTGATAACAAATATATCTGAGATTGTGCGCAGAAAAAAATGATGAAATCAATCTCATTAACTTCAGATCTGACACTCATGTAGTTGATCTAGGGAATGACTGTCAACATATAAGAGGAGCGAACTATTAGATCTAGAATGAACATAAAAATACATTTTAGAAATCCAACTATTGTCAGATTTTGTTTACACTCATCAGGAGATACACTGACAGTAGAAAGCGCACTCTGGCCGCAGCAAAAACTAGTTAGGTGTCCTGTTCTATAATCTTAACAGGATCAGACAGGATCCTAGCAGGACACTTTCACCTCGGGTGTCCTGGGCAGGATACCTAACAGGACACATAACTTGTTTTGCTATTGGCATTCCTTGACATGTCATACCCAATATCATGACATAACCATCAGAAAGTTGTCTGTCATCAATAATATTGAAGCAGTATCAAATTGAAAAAAATACGTTTCGACTACAGCAAGGTTCAACCCTTTGTCCATTTCTTTTTCATCATTTCATCTTTTCATCTTTCTAGAGTGGAAATACAAATCAGTCTTAATACCTAACGTCTAGAGCTATATTGGCTGGCTTCCTTTGACAGTGTCAAATCAGTCGATAGTACTTCAGAAAGGTGAACATAATGGTTTACTTCTCAATTTCTTAAATATAATGATGAAAAGACAGCCTTGTGTTGGATTTTGTGATTTAGCCACTTAGTGATTCCTTTTAGTTGTAATCAATATGATTACCACAATGCTTGCAGGACTATGTTTGGGAGGCATTTACGGAATTCGCGGAAAGTTTGAATGTGAAATGCACTGTTAACACTACTAGCTAGCGGCCATCGTTTAATGGTGATATTTTGACATTTGATTCCAACTGGAAGTTTTCGCGACAGAATAGTTCTACATTGATCTCTAACACAGACACTATCAATGATCAAATAGAAGATGAAGTTTGACGTAAATAATTATTATCAGTGATCAAATAGAAGTTGAAGTTTGACGTAAGTAAAGTCTGACACGGGAATCAGACACAGTTTCTTCCAGTAATACTACTATACTAGTAGAAGTACTAACACCAATAATACTATTACTGTGACTACTACTATGTACTACTTCTACCACCACCACCACCACCATCACCACCACCACCACCACCACCACCACCAAAACCACCACCACCACCACTACTAACACAACCACCACCACCACTACTATACCACCACCACACCACTACTACTACGAATACTACTAAAACTACTACTACTACTACTACATGTACATGCCCATAACACATAACCTCAGTCTGAGAGATAGAGAGAGAGAAAGAGAGAGACCATGGATTTATTTGAAGAACTTTACATTGAACTGACCATAGAAAACATATTCTGACTGGATACCTATACCCCATTAGAGTACACACACAGAATGCTGACGTCTGTAGACGTAATATTCACCACATGGGGAGACTTTGCCAGAGCGATATCACACACACAAAGCCAAAAGCCAGCCTACGTATATGTATTAAACATGTCCAACAGTGATAAAGCTCTCTGTTAATGATAAGTATACCAGTTTTACACCACCAGCAACATACGATGTTATGAAGAGTAATATCGATGTATCTCTCAAGAACATATTGAAGTAAATTAATGACAAATACATTTTATCTCATCTTTTGCCCAGATGTTCAGCCATATACTCGAAGCATTTTAAACGTATCAAATTGGAATATCACTTATTTTAACACCTGTGGTTATTTACTAAGAGACGATCATACGAGTGTACGCATATGTTGCAAGTGGAAATGTTCTTTTGAGTAAACACGGCTTTTGAATAGTTAATAGATGCGCATTCCGTTCAATTCTCATAAAATATACCAGCGTTCAAACTATATAACATTTATCGAGCATACTTCTGATGATCAAATGATATCGGTATTTTACTAATGAAATGGTGAGTAATAAAATATAATACAAAAAGAGAGAGAGAGAGAGAGAGAGAGAGAGAGAG
>JAVCKZ010069450.1:0-14052 GCA_034780755.1 Lepetodrilus elevatus
CTACTACTACTACTACTACTACTACTACTACTACTACTACTACTTCTACTACTACTACTACTACTACTACTACTACTTCTACTACTACTACTACTACTACTACTACTACTTACTACTACTACTACTACTACCTGTTCACATTGCTACATTATTACCCCGGCCAATGGATCAGCGTGCTCTCATTTTCCTTCTCAACTACCTGGGGAGTATATAACCCAAAACGCCTTTCAAGTCACTAGAAGGTTACCATTCACATGCCCATGCCACCCACACTGATATACCATCGACAATAAACCAATGGTAATTGATGGTGACTACCATCCTCATCATCTCCCGAGAGCTTTACAATCCACTGTAAAGAAAATACATCTTTATTATGCATCATGCCCATTTGTATAATGTTGAATACATCTGGATTTATACAAGTACGTTCGCGCTGGTATAAAAGTACTTCGAAACCTGTTATTAGGTGCACATAGTCCATACAATTCACCCTTGACACATATACCACCATGTACAAACCAGCCACCACTATCCCGCAGTACTAATATATTATACTTTACATAGACATTTATCTGGATCCTGTGTGTCAAACATAGACAACGGTAAGCTGATAATATATTCTTATAGAACTGTAAGATATTGAGACACGTTCTCCACATGGTACATTTCGTATTCCGGTTTGTATTCCAGTAGGCTACTTACATCTGAGCTATGTCCTTCGTGCTCTGCACCAGACAGACACTATTGAACCAACTATAGTTGAACGAATTATATATATATTTTATCACCGTTAGTTTTGTGATTGAGGTAACGTATATATGCAACTAGGCCTATATTTAGTTGAAATTACCGTTCAGATTCATGTAGTGCGATATGTAGTAACACTTTTATACCAAAGTACCTTTATTGGATTCCAACCTTACACACATCTATATATCTAATGCAATATTTATAATTACAAACCGTTGTTGCTGAAGTTAGCCACATACTTAAATGCAAGCTTCCAGAAAGGTCCTTGTCCCTAATATTATGTATTGTCGTTTGCTCTCTATGTCATGAACTGTGAGTAATGAGAATAAAACGTCTGCCTGTCTGTCTGTCTGTCTGATATGCGTATACTTTCTAACCTCTACTTGTCGCTTTATAATCATTGTCTTGTATTATTCATGACCGCTAAAGCAATTCCATAAAATACATGTCTTTAATACTACGTACCACACTTTCTTTCTTTCTTTCTTTTTGTATTGCGTAAATATCCCAGACACCAAATCAATACAGACTATTGTTTTTGACATCTTACATACCAGTATCGAAGAGATATTGCTAAAACTCTACTTCTAAAACGGCCGATGAGCGAGCGCTTCTAGGCACCATGTTGTCGTTACTTTCGGTTTCGATTCATCTTAAAATAAATTCGGACCGTTGGTTTAACCTGTCCAGTGTTTTCATGATTGATGGCGAGATTACATTCTATTTGTAATTGCAAGTGTCTGCCATTTCCTGATCTATCGACTCGAAGACGTTCGTTCATAACTATATCAATCTAAGAAGTAAAGCAAACACTTTCCTCAAAGACAGGCGCACAATTATAAAAGTATGCATGATACGATCCCATGACCCGCAGTGATTTTCACGACAGAGAACTGAAATTCGATACGCTATAGGTAATAGGTATAGAATGTAATAGTGTGGTACAATTAAATTGAGAACAACTATGCAGTTCTAATCACAATACAAAAGGGAAGACCTACCACATGGTATACTCGTAGGAATGGTCCACATATGCTGAAATAACAATGTGCTTGTTAAAAATGAACTAATCATTAGTCATGATAAACGTATTTAAGGTATGCAGTACTGAATTTAATTTGAAACAGCTTGGAGTCGCTTGAAAACTTTTCTCCTTGGGAAATAGGCATTCTAGAAGGGTTGGAAGCCACTGATAAGGTGGTGCCACAGTTTCCGTGAGAATCGATCCTTGTGTGACTTTTGACATACAAAGACTGCACTACTTACCAGTTCCACATCATACTACAATGTATATAGTATATATTAACAGGTGAGTCTAAGGTTTCCAATGGAATAATCATGTGAGTGTGTGTATAGCAGGGAGGCGGGTATTACATTCCTTATACACATAGCACATTTCAAAGATGTTCTGCTCTCCTACTAGCGCACCTTATCGCCAGTATATATATAACATACCCGAACTCATGCTCTACCTACCTATACTATAGCGCTTGGCTCCTCCAGAAACTTCTCTATTCAATATATACAAGTGTCTGGAGTAGCCTAGAGCTGTCGGTATATGACACGAGCTATGCCACAACGAAGTGTAACATTTCCAACAGCAATGATTCCACAATGGCTCAAGCGTCACGTAGAACACGTACGCCATCAGAACACATGCAATACACGGCTTTGTCTTTGCAGATGATGCTAAGAATCGTCCCCAAGACAGACGGCAGAACTACGTGAAGGCTCTATTGAACCCTGCTCCCGTGATCGTGTCACTGGTGACAGGCATGAACCCAAGGGAGCTGACAGAATGAAACAATTCTGCCTATAATCCACGTATATTTAATGTCTGTCAGGCCACGTATCCAGTGACGTCTTCAATGTCAAGAGAACTGTGCTACATTAAAGGCACACACCCACACATTTGATTCTCGTTTTCGATTAAACTTCAGCAAAGTAAATTTTTAGGGAATTACATTCTACCGAGTTTGTATCTGCAAACATATTTTCGCCACCCATTTGAGAAAGAATCTAAGGTTTACAGTATTTTCCAAGATGCCTATCTAAAGTTACTTCCCTTTAACTAACCCGAATGTATACATTGTACATTCTGTATATCCTTAATGTATGTACAGTGTACGACATTAGCAGTGGCCCGATGGCCAATGTCTTAGCTACATTCACTCGGTCTAAGCTAATGCACTTTGGAAAAGACCGATTGTCTAAGTAAAAATAATAATTATATATCTAAATTTGCACCTACTTTCCGCGAGTGCATGTTCCGGGCTTTGCTAAGTCATTTTTAATTGGCCCTGATGTCTTTGATACCTCTCTTGTTAATGTCTCACACTGATAGTATGTATAGTAAAAACGCAGGGGAAATACTAATGCTATCACTGTATATTATTGTCAAATGATGAATCACTGAACGAGAAAATTCCTGACACATTCTATAAGTTGTTACTTGTATTTAGATTTTGATCTGTTACTGTATATTGACCATTATAAAGCATTCAGCTAAATATGAAAATACCTTTATAAATCATATTTAGATTCTGATCTGTTTCTGTAATATATATTGACCATTTCAAATAAATCAGCTTATTCGTTTAATTACTTTATACCACTAGTTGAACAGAGCCCTTATCAAATCAAATGCACAAGTATATTTTCTGATTACATTTCGTCAGGTCATTACATACATGTACGTAGATATACACCTTTAAAGGCATACTATCACATATGGTTGATCTATATAGTCAAGATAACGCTAATAGCATATATTTAGCATGTTTAACTCCAATTCGGTCCAAAATGACAATTTAATCTGTGATATTATGGCTTTAATGCAGTGGTGAGCGAGACATCTGGACATGCATCCCTCTGAGAGTGCTAGTACAGATACACGGGGCCGCCTATTACCGTATTGTCCTTGTCAGACCAAAAAAATCATCCTTGACATTATGGGATCTCATTGATAACGTGAAAATAGTTGAATCTAACTTCCTGAAGACGTATTATCACCTTGGAGATTGCGCAGAAAAACGACGATACTTGAATGGAATAATCTGCCCCATTGTGAACCCACCATCTTAACGTCGTCTTCGTTATTGGCAGCTTAATATTCAACAGCGAGTGAACCGACTTTCTCTGTACGTCACATTCCTTATCTTGTCAACTTCTTTATCACCCCGTTTTGGATGAAGATGTTGCGAGTAGTTAAAGAAGCACGTGCGGTTGTGTTCCCACTTTATAAAACATGGATACTAAGATAAGGAGGAAAATTAAATGCATACTATCACATATGGTTGACCTATATAGTGGTTTAGATGGTAGATTTGGGCACTTCACATACGCGTCTGTACGTTCCACTTTGCGCCCAAACGTGTGGAAGCCTGTCAAATATTACGTTACCAACAAAAGTATGTGACGTAATTTTACGCAGGAATTCTCGCGTTTAAAATTGAACGTATGAGGCTTTCATTTTACTTCTCTAAAGTAAATAACGTATTTTTCTTCTTTATATTCGTATTCTGTGATCTGGAATAGCACCTCTAATTACGTCGCTATTAATGAGTTTTCCAGTGACAAGAAGCAATACATCTGCTGACGAGCTGTTGTCGTCGAACACCTGCCAAACACCATTAGCATACGATGATCTTGAGGAGTCTTGGATGGTGACCGAATTTCCAATACCTTTTTTTTCCACACTACCACTACACACTAGATTGAATTTTATCTAAGAGTAGAAGAAAACAACTATTGCCTTTCTTCTACAGCTAGACATGTAGGCCAACTAGATATGTAAGCCAAGAAGTTCTGACCGTCATAGCACAGCTTAACGCTGTCTTGACGGCAGAGGGTAGCCTCTATCAAAACCTATCCTAGGGGCGCGCAATTTTCCGAGTGCGCTAGCGGTGTAGCTGAAACATATGGCATACATTCGCGCACAAGTTGGTATCGTTTGATAGTGTTCATTTATCTATCTAAAATGCATTTACTTCTAACCTTTTGACGTAGGATAAGGACGGATTGGAATCCAGGCCTGCGTTTAGCGAAAGGGGTGTAAACTTACGCCGGACATATATCAGGACGTAATGTCGTGATTGCTGATCTTATTATTGTTCTTCTTCTTCATCATCATCATCATCATCATCATCATCATCATCATCATCATCATCATCAATCATCATCATCATCATCATCATCATCATTATCGTCGTCGTCGTCATCATCATCATCATCATCATCATCATCATCACCACCACCGCTGATCGAGTCTGTAATCATCATTATCATCATCATTAGGCCTAACGAGCACGTACTCTTGAAAGTATAGTCAGTATTCAAAGTTGTGTATCTGAAACCCAGATTAAACGGAACTAGCCATAGAACTGTCGAGTGTAAGTATAGCATTAGTATAGATATGATACCGTATGCTTCAGCTTTTACAATATATATATTTTACCTAAAGAAAATATTTATAGAAAAATCACATAATTATTTGAGGCAATATAGATATTGAATAAAGACAATCAAATTCACTATATATAAAAACACAATATTATTTGGTAAAATGTTATATACATAGGAATATAAATGATAGAAATAACATTAATAGATTACAAAACATTTAGGATAGATGTGGTATAAATGTATGTGATTTACATGTTATACGATTAAAAAGAAATTTAGAGTTACTTTTTGTGTTCATATTTGTTACATTCAGCCAGAGTAGCTTAATTATTTTCATTTCCATTTCGACTTGTAGAGTGAAAAAAATACATATTTTTATTTAGCAATTATAGTGAAAAATCAATCAAACATTAAAATATTGATGTGCCTAGTTAGGTTAACATATTTACAATGGCACTGGCCGTTTCTCCCAAAACCTTGAAAAAGGCTATAGCGTAGACTATAATATTCAGCTGGTGCAGACATGATGATAGTCATTATTATACACATTATCATGAACATTATCATAATGGTTATTTCCACGCTAGCCACGACTGCACTCTGGACAACGACTCTGGGCTCGGGAACTGCGTATGTGGCTCATGTGGACACGTCTGCTAGTATTCTGGCATCCATAGGCATCAATATTTGCTGTACATTGAGGTTTTGAATGAAGAAATTGGATATTTGTGCTACGACTCGCATTTTTCTTCTTGAAGTTTTCTAGTGACCCACATATGACTGACTCTAACAAAGGGTCTTGTGGGATCGGACTGCTCTGCTCGATCCGGGCGTTAAATCCAGCTGTTTTTATGCGTAAATAACGTGTGCATTTTATGCAATCACAGTACTTGGACTTTCAATGAGGAATATTGTGTTTACATGGCACAAACGATAAATATTGAAGATATAAAGGTTTCGTTTCGGAGGAGATTCAACTTTTCGATATACTAGGCTGATGCGGTGAACCGCTTCCGTGATTCCAGTGTTTCTGAATCTCGTTCTCGTTATTCGAACTCACACAGTAAGTATATGATATTAATATATTGGTATGTGTTTTATTTAACCCGGAATACATGTTTTGAGAAAGAGGAAGCCGTAAATAAGACATTGAGGGCACGTCCCATTCTTTAGTTGATGAAAAATCCGAAATCGTAAAAAGGAGACTGTTTACGATACGAAACGAAATTGTTGTATAGTTATGCTTAATCAGGGCCCTATCACTTTCGCATTGAGTCGTGTGATGCATGCGTTAAAACGTTTTTAGATGATGCGATCGATAATGTGTGAATTCATTTAGTACTATGAATATTCTAAATAAACATGTCATAGTCTGATATTGGCGACCTGATATTATCCGTGGGTATGATGTCACGCTTTGATTATTCACTCATTGATTTCCTAATACAATGAGTGAGTTACACACGTGCACGCGCACGCACGCACGTTTACTCCATAGTCGAACGTGTTGTAATAAAAAGCTATGTTAAAAAATAATGTTATAATAAGTATACTGAATAGATGAACCAACTGTATGTCGCATGCATAACTGTGTGATTACATTACATTTTTTACATATTGTTGCAATAAAAACACAGTATGATATTTTAGTATTATGAAATAAAGTATACAATAATAACTACCAGACAAACGTTATTTGTTGATAATGTATGGATTCAGACAAAACAACGTTGGCTCATCGGTTGTGTGCTATCTGGGATAAAACCAAAAAAAATAAAAATGTAAACTTCCTAGCAAAGCAAATGCCATTTTAATATTGTTTACAAAATATTATAATTATAACAACTACGATTATTCACCCTACTTGTCAGAGCTGCCATACCGGCCAGGAACCTGCGCTCTTAAACGACAAGCTAAATAGCAATTAGCCAGTCTTGTTAGGCCTACTCCTGTACCAAACCGTATGAAGATTTTTGGACAAATATATTTTTAATTTACTGCTGCCTCTCATAGAATCAGCTAGCTATTTCCATCAATCACTGCTATGTTCAAATCAGGCCTCAAAACCTATCTAATCACAAACTATACTACAGTTGTACCACTATGACAGTATGAGCAATCACTGCGCGCATTAATGGAATTTAACGCATTACAAATGTACTTATAGGCTAATAATAGTAATACATCAAGGGTAGAAATAACGCTGCCCGCGGCACAATGCACATACAACCATTGTCCGGCAAGTTAACTTCATTTCTGCCGTGCCCTTATGGCCCTCTTGATTTTCAATAGTCCTTTCTGTTAAATTGCTCTAATATAAATATAATTATTACAATTTAAAATTAAGGGCCCTTAGATGCTTAGGTGGGCACTCTAGAATCTAGATACTTTCCAGAACAGTGCCCTCCTGGCTATCTGAAATTTTACGCTTATTTCTACCCCCGCTAATATATTTACTATATATTGTTTGCATTGTATATAACATAGTTACTGATAACACCAGGACTGCAAATTTAGTACAAACTACGAGTTTTAATTAATTTTTATTTTAATTACATGTATAAGCAATGCATGGCATGCCAACGAACTACCTGGTGTAACCCATAACTTTAACATGTTTAAACATATATGAGGTTGTTATACTTACCAAAATACTACTGTACCTATCCAAGCTTAAACAAAGTTATTAACCGGCTAATGTCAATAAAGCTATCAGACTATACTAAAGTAGGATTGCTTATGTAAATGTTGTAAATATGCACTATACACCCAAAGCCTATATTGTAAAATTTGTATTTGCTTCATTATTTTCTCATTATATCACATTATGTGATTGTTTTAAAGTTGATTACATGAATATGTTTTGAATATTCATGTAAAAAATGTATTTATTTCATTATTTTATCTTGATAGCACATGATATGAATGACATAATATTATATATAACAATTTATTTTATGAGAAACAAATGTTCTGTTTTGTACAAAGTCCCTATATGTATTATGTATTTCTATTTCAGGATCAACGATTTCCTTCCTGGTTGCAAAAGAAAGCGTCATGGAGATAAAGCGCGAAAACAGCCCTCTAAACAGCCCTCTAAACAGCCCTCTACCTCTAAACAGCCCTCTACCTCTAAACAGCCCTCTTTCAGCAATGAGCCAATACAGGCCACGAATAGCATGCCAACTGTGTGGCAAAGAATTCTCCCAGCTAGACAAACTCTCGTTTCATATTTACAACAACTGTAAAGATGACGTCGAAAATATGAGCACGGACGAAAACCGGAGTACTGCTGTAATCGATCCGATGGCTACACCGGAAGACAATCCCAACGGTTTTCCCGACCAGAACGGAACTACTGACAACGAAGACGGAAGTGGCCGACTGCATATCTGCGACATCTGTGGGAAACAGTTCCCAAAGCTGCAAAATCTTCAAGTGCACGTGCGAAGTCACACTGGTGAGAAGCCATATTCCTGTCAGTGGTGCGCGAAGACCTTCACCAGTTACGGCAATATGAAGGCCCACAGTCGAGTTCACACCGGACTCCGACCTCACCAGTGTCCAACGTGTGGAAAGGAGTTCGGAACTGCTCAGAATCTACAGGTCCACATCCGCACCCATACTGGAGAACGCCCGTACAAATGTTCCGAGTGTGGGAAAGGCTTTGCGGGACAGGGGAACTTGAAGGTGCACCAGAGAACCCACACGGGCGAGAGACCGTACAAGTGTCAAATGTGCGGGAAGGACTTCCGAAACCTGCAGTCTCTACACATCCACGTGCGTTCCCACACCGGAGAGAAGCCGTACGAGTGCACCTTCTGCCACAAAGCCTTCACCAGCCAAGGCAACATGCAGGCACACATGAGAATCCACACGGGGGAGCGTCCTTTCAGCTGCGGCGAGTGCGACAAAAGCTTCGCGAACATGCAAGCTTTGAAGATCCACATCCGAACCCACACCGGAGAGAGGCCTCACGTCTGCCATGTCTGTGGGAAAGACTTCGCCAGTCTCGGTAACTTTCAGGTTCATATGAGGACTCATTCGGGTCTCAAACCGTTCACCTGTAGGATGTGCGCGCACGAGTTTCTCACATTATCCAACATGCAGGAACACATGGTTCGAACCCACGCGACGGAGCTGTATGCAGAGAATGCTTTACTGTGGACGAGAATGCAGCATCTTTCCGCCATGCAGATGCAGATGCCAGGAACATCGGGCAGCGCTGATAGCTCCCTTCTTGGTCCCGGACTCTTCTCACAAGCGGGCTTCCCGGCGATGGACTTCTCTTCTTTAGGACTTGAACAAATGCTGGGAATGAACCAGAAGCAAGCTTCGGCAACAGCAACCAACGATGCCAAAGATGTTCCCATGGACGACAGCAAAGACGACGGGGAGGTTTCTAGTGACGTGGAAGACAGGAAGTTTCAGTTGTCTGCGTCTCTGCCAAGTACCAAAGCCGATGGATTGCCAAGTATCAAAGCCGATGTATTGCCAAGTACCAAATCCGGTGGATTACCAGGTGCCAAAGCCGGTGGATTTGCACTAGCTGGATTCGAGACCTCATTAAAGATCCCGGACAACGTTACCGTTAATGTGAATCATACTGTGGACGAAGAAGAAACAGAGGACGATTCCTTTAAGAGCAAGACCTTAAAACGGCCGGAAGAACCTACGAAAACTGACCTGAGCATTTCCAAAATTTGTGAAAAGTATGTTGAAGATTCCATATTGGATGAAGACAACCCTACCTCCAAACATGCAGATTTGATGAATAGTATCAAAACCTTTGCTGAAAAACAGGTTCGCAACGGGACCAGTCTAAACTCCAGTGCCAATGATGTGTTCAGTACAGTTAAACCAAGATCTAGTATTCATGCCATGGCAACTGAAGATAAGGTTGTATTTGATACGGGGCATGACGGAAAAGCTTCAGTAAGCAGTCCACCACGGTCAGGAATCAAGATCTCTGACACAATTAATTCTGCCCTATTTCCTTCGCAAATGCCAACCTCTGCAGATGGAGTTTCTGAGATAGGCCTACTGGGTCCGTCCTTTGGACATCTGCCAGGAAAGTCAATATCTGAAGTAGGATTTGGACCTTCTGGTTCAGATGCTGCGTTCGGCGGCTTGGCTACGAGGCCGGGAACAAGTTCTTCTCTGAGAAATTCCGAACTGTTTAATTCCAGAATGCATACGAAAATCAGTGCTTTAGATAGCATGGATGCAGAAGCCCCATCAACCGATGTCTTCTCTATGAATAGAACAATGCAGTATGGCTATCATCTACCTCCGCTCAGTAGCTTTGCTTTGCCAAACGAATACGCCCTCAACATGTTAAGAGGTCAAGGTCCGACCCCCGATCCTCTTTATAACGTATCGGAAAGTGCGGTGAATATGTTCGGTTATATGAACGCGCCTTCGTTCATGCCGCCAGTCGGAACTTCTAAGCATTTCATGGACATGTTCTCTTTATCTGGAGTTCAAGGTCACGGCGTTGAGGGTCAAGGTCAAAGTCATAGCACATTTCAAGGACACAACACCGGTTTGCACGGCCAACGTTCAGATGTATCGGGGAACAGTAGTGCTCGGAATTCGTTCCAAATGAGTCAGGGAATGAAACAGTCTATTAGTCCATCAGAACTGAATACTTTCGTACAAACAGCATTGGAAATGTTTAATTCAGAGAAAACCTCAAATTCTCAATATTCTGATGTACTTGACCTCAAGGTCAACCAGTCGGAGGAGCCGTCTTATTGTGGATCCGGTGGCCCAGTGTTTCCTACTAACATGTGAACAGTGAACACAAGCGTTTACGAGTATAGATGATGTTTATATCACACAACGCACCCTCCATGAAACTCTCCTATCTATATATAGATATCATTTCGTCCTAGCTTATCCTGTACGAACTCTTAATGTTAAAATAACTCGAACCTTAGCAATGGTGTGGCATATGTCAAATGATGGAGTTACGGTTACCTAAGAGTTACGCCGTAATCGTACTGTTACCTAAGAGTTACCCCGTAATCGTACAGGAAAGTGTATTATAATACGATAGTACGGTTACCTAAGAGTTACGCCGTAATCGTACGCTTACGTAAGAGTTAGGCCGTAATCGTACAGGAAATGTTATTAGAATATGATAATACGGTTACCTAATAGTTACGCCGTAATCGTAAGCTTACCTCAGAGTTACGCCGTAATCGTACAGGAAAGTTTATTAGTAGGATATATGTGAAATATTCCTGCAGGGACGTAATACATTATATTAAATTACTATTATGAATTCATGCTCAAACTCACGACTACTGCTACGAAATTTGAGTTCAACACAAAATCATACTCGAGAAAGTTTCGTAACTTCAGGGCCTAGGTATCGTTTCTCGAAGCTCGAGGCCATACTACTCTCCAATACATGACGATCTGGCGTTACACGTAATGTTATGGTATCGCAGTAGATCTACGAGAGCTTCCAGAAACGATATACCCTAATAATATGCATACTAGTATATTTTATATATATATATATATTATATATATATATATATATTTCCCTGCTACGTGGTCTCTTAGTTGATACGAAAACTTCGTAAACGAGATTACGAAACGGTTTGAGTACGATTTCATACACAAGCTCAAGTTTTATATGGGAATTTATGAACAAAACTTTGAGTTGAGCATGGAATCGTACTCAAAGGAGTTTCTTTACTTCGAGGTCTGATGCATTTTTTCTCGTGATATAGGAGAGCACACAAATTTCATATCACTTCCGGTACATTTTCACCTTTTTCTTTAATCCCCGAAATTGAATCAGGTTTTTTTCAATCTTTTTTAGAGGGATCATGACATAAGTGTCTATTAATGTTTTATTATCAGAGCTATTAACTTTATTATTTGTTGTGGTTTTTTTTATAGTAATTTACACAATCACTTTTAAATTTGATACATGAATTTTCATGACGTTTCAAATGTTTTGATTAGATAATGACATTTTGGACACATTAACTTTCACATGGTCTACCTCACCGTATAATTTGAAGTTTTATAGCATCCTACGAGTTTGATAAATGAGTTTCTTGATGTTGGAAGCACATACACGTTTACCTTGGATATGTGGGATGTATTATGTTCACGAGTTGTACGAGAATTAGAGAATTAGGGCTGGCTATCTATACAGACCTGAAATATCGATAATCGTCCGTTCAATTATCGATAAATATCTGAGAAATCAGTTCTGAAATTTTGCATTTTGATGACAAAGTATTTGAAAAATCGTTGTTTTGAAAATGTATTATATAAATATAGGAAAGTACTAGGCCCTACTACCTAGAAAAAGCTGACAATATGTCTTTATGCTGCTCACAGAACCTGGGTATCGTTTCTTGAAGCTCTCTTATCCGCTAAGGGACCATAGCACTCTCTTTGCCGATAGCTAATACACTACTAAGAGAGTGCTATGGTCCCTTAGCGGCTAAGAGAGCTTCGAGAAACGATACCCAGCTGATCTGCTGCTTGCTTTCTATCTTCGGGAAGTCATTTACAAGTAAATAAACACATCATTTTGTAATCTATAAATCTGTCCATAGGTATTCGTCACAAACTCTATCCCTCGGAAATAATCGCAAATTATCGATATCTTTAGCCAGCCCTAAAGAGAATGTGTGATGTGACCAGATGGGATTAAAGCTATGTATACATGTGTTCTTGTTATGAGAGAGATTAATCATAGTGGAAGATGTTCAATATGGATTACTAATTTACTGTAGGCTGACACCGGTATATTCGAATCAAATGGAGATAAGATCTAGTCGTAACTGTATAAAGGCGCGTTCACACCAGGACCGAGAACGACAACACCAAGACTGATAACGGTAACGATATTGTTGGGGGGAAATGGTTATTTATTTTTACATTGAAGCGTAAATTGTAGTACTCGGTCACACTGCAACAGTATTATCTTACAAGATTTCGTTAGAATGGTGACCGCTACATAATGGCGAAAACAAATTTGGAACGATTTTTCTCGAACGATCTTTCTCGCTATCGTTGTCGGGCTCGGTGTGACCGCAGCTTAAGTCAATGCACAAGACTGAATAATTATATTCATATTTTATAATTATGTCATATATTACCGGAGAGATCAATAGACATAATATGAGTATTTATGACATATAATTTTATAATTATTGAGTCCTGTTATCAATGCCACCCGTTTTATGTACATAATATTTAATATTAGTAGCAATTACAACGAGTATTGTGTAGATATAGTGCATAATTTATGCGAATGTATTACATATGACTTCAGCTTTAAGGCCATAAAACTAATTCATGCAATTGCCGTTTGAAATGTTGTGTTTGTGGTGTTTTTATGTGTTGTTGTGGTTGTATATTTACTGCGTGTTGTTTTATCGTTGAAGAGATGGAGCAGAGAGAGAGAGAGAGATAGGTGGTGTGTGTGTTTGTGTGTGTGTGTGAGAGAGAGAGAGAGAGAGAGAGAGAGAGAGAGAGCGAGAGAGAGAGAGAGAGAGACTGACTGACTGATACACATAATAAGTATGTTTGTGCTGGCGAAAATCTTTATTAACGAACATAGTTCAGAAATCACGGAGTGTATGGCATTCACAGTCGAACAAAATTAATGTACAATATCCGTCTAATTAATATGTTATACTTCAAACTGATTTGGAGCCGCTTTCAATATTATTTTGCTCATATTACGGCTCTTCAGTTCACAATGGGATTGAACCTGCACCACCTGTGTACGTTGAGTGTTGCAGCAAACACATCGGCAGCAAATCCATGAACCTAGGCAACAAACTCTCTCTCTCTCTCTCTCTCTCTCTCTCTCTCTCTCTCTCTCTCTCTCTCTCTCTCTCTCTCTCTCTCTCT